>OZ057409.1:21694225-21746450 GCA_964056735.1 Allodiplogaster pararmata
GTAAAGGTTTCAGTAAAGAAAAGATATAGCTACCAAGTGAAGTCTTACGAACTTTTTGACTCAAGCACGTTTTTGCACCAAAAAGTTTTCCTGCTTATTTCGAATTTCGTATACATAGTACATAGCTGCAAAAGTTTGAATAGTGTACTAACAGGAAGAAACCCAAGTATGAATCCTACATAGCTATTCAAAACTGAATTGACTGAACTTTTCACTGTATGTTTAACTGTTAACACAATTTTTCAATTTAATAACTTTTGCTTCGGATAACAGGAAGGAGACGCTTGGAGTTTTGCCGATAACAGCAAAGAGTTTTTTAGGCTATGATTTACACATAAAAAGCCTGAGATAGTCTAACTCCTTCAAGGTTTAACACATACTTCTCAAAAAAGTCAAGAAAATTGTTGAAGCATAAAATCACGATCGAAACTACCGATATTATTTCTTTGCCTTCTTCCAATCCTTTGCCTTTCTTCCATTTTCCGATGATTTCTTAGACGCTCTTCTCGATTTTACAAATTTAGTTGTTTTTTCTCACCTAAGCATCTGCCCACTACTCCTGATAACCCTCTAGAGTTTTGTTTTGGTATACTTGATTTTTCAACTCCGCTTTAAGATGATTGAACGAGAGCGGAACTATTGATTGAACGAGAGCGGAACTATTGATTGAACGAGAGCGGAACTATTCAGGCCACGCCTGCACAATACTCTCCAATTCTTTAATTGAGTCAACTGAAGCAATATTTTATCGTTTTTTAGAGAGAATTTCCGAGATAGCAATTTTTTTTAAATGTTTTTCGCTTCGACAGTAAAAAAACTCTTATCAGAGAAAACATTGTTTTCTAAATTCTTGGCACCGTGCGCTGCATGGACCGAAATTCACATGCAAAAACATTAATTATCTTTTTTTGGCAGCGATTGCTGGAATTTTGATAAGATTTGGAGTTTGTAGTCAAGTATTAATTGTATCTAACACGCTTATATTCCGACTCATCCAGCCTTGTCCAGCCACGGTTTCCCGATTCCGCTTGACGTCTCTCCTTGTCCGTTCCCGGATATTTTACAAAGCATGGTATTAAGAAATTACATTGCTTGGGGAAGGACAACATTAACAATCTACTTCTCCTGTATATTCAAAATGTTTGACGCAGTGAAAGAGATCTACACATACCCGATAAACATTAGGTGCTTTAGATATGGCATCCATGCTCCGCCCACCTTCCAGAATTTCGTTGTATAAAAGGGCAAATGTTCACGAGCAGTCAAGTCTTGAAATAAAAAGTAATGAAAAAATTAGTTCTTATTCTGGAACACCAAAAGTTTAAAGTAATTCAGTTTAAAAACTGTGATGAGGAATTTGATTGCTTTAGTCTTGTTTATTGAATTATTAGCAAGGAAGATAAATGAGAAATATTATACGTCGGCCAAATAATTATGGAACGTTCACCAAACAAGTTCACCGAAAAAGCCCACCAAATAATGTTGAAACTTCCACCAAACAAATCCCACCAAATAATGTAGACACGTACACCAAAAAAATTTACCAAATATAGGTAAAACGCTCACCAAATATTTTTCTTTCATTTTTTTCCGGCACAGTTTTACTCTAGATAGGCCGTACTTTACTTCCGGAAGATCGAGTTATTTTTACTGATTTTTTCGCTTATGCTTAGGTAGAATTTTTTTCTAGAGAGGCCATGCGGCTTAGGAACGAGGCCACATAAAACAATTAGCCACATAATTGTTGTTTGAAGCTGTCTAATTAAGACAATTTTCTTAGCTATTCTGAGATATTTTTTAAATATTTTTTTTTCGCTTAGGCTTGGGCAAAGGTTACGCTAGAAAAAGTCGTACAGCTCAGGAACAAGACTGTGTGAAAAAAATTCTCACATTTTCACGTATATTTTTTTTTCAAACCGTTGACTGATTTTGTCAAAATACAGAAAAAAATCTATTAATTACAGCAGTACGAACATAATAAAAACAAAAGCACCCCTTATGTAAAGTGATCCATCTCAAGGAAAATTGTACGGACAAAAAACTGGAAGAAAGAGTAAAAAAAGAAACTAGAACAAAAAAGAGAAAGAAAGAAAACTGAAGAAAAAAACAGAAAGAAAAATATTCGATGGACGTGTCACCTACATATAGTTGGTGAACTTGTTCGGTGGACGTGTCACCTACATATAGTTGGTGAACTTGTTCGGTGGACGTGTCACCTACATATAGTTGGTGAACTTGTTCGGTGGACGTGTCACCTACATATAGTTGGTGAACTTGTTCGGTGGACGTGTCACCTACATATAGTTGGTGAACTTGTTCGGTGGACGTGTCAACATTTTTTGGTAGATTTGTTCGATGGACTTTTTCAGTAAATTTGTTTGGGGGACCTTCCGCATTTATTCGATTGACTTCAAATTATCGTACGAAGATAAGGGAGTCTTTTGTTCAAGTAGATAGGAACTGTCAGTCAGCAAGGAATGTAAATTGTAGGAATTATCATATACCCTGTGAAAAAAGAAGTACCTGAAGAAGAAGACTGTTCTGTGCTCCATCTATAAGATGAAAAAGGGAGTGCAGGAAAGAGCAAAAATGGCTTCAGCACTTGGACGGCTGCTTCGGGGAGCGAGCCGGTCTCTGCGAGGCATCCACTGTCGGCAGAATCGCTTCTGCAACTTACAAGAAGTCCGTCGCTGAATGTGCCAAAGAGGGTGTCAAGCAAAACAGAGAAGTCAGTAACTTTCTCACAGCCAAGATGCATCATTCATACAATTGCAGTCACTTCGAGTTACTTATATTTATACCGAAAAATTTAAAATCATAAATTTTTATAAAAGATTTCTTTGAACCGTTTTAAAAGCATTTGGTCGTATGGCTAGCTTACCGGTCAATTGAATTTTCCGTTTTCAAGTCTCTTTACAACGCTGATTTTCAAGTAGAAGTTTTTGGCAGCAGAGAAGAAAAAAAAACGAAAAATAGAGATATACCACGCAGAATCCACGAAAAACTTTTGTTTTCGTGCTCAACTCCCAACTGCTCCTATTCATTACATACCTAGAGCTCAACTCCCAAGTGGTCTCTCCTATTCATTACATATCTACAGCTCAACTCCCAAGTGGTCTCTCCTATCCATTACATATCTACAGTACCGCCCAAAATGTTATCATATATTGAATTATTGAACATAACTTTTTTCAAAAAAAAAAACGAATGAAGCTCAATTTTTCAGATATTTTTTACAAGCCAAATTCACATGTTTCAAGTGATAGAACAACTTTAAAAAATGTTTTATTAGGTTTATTCATTAGAAAATGGAAATAGTAAAAAGTGCTTTTAGAGATGTTAAATTTTTTTTCGAAGTATTAAAACAAATATTCTAGTATTTGGTGGCATATCCTTTGGAGTCAATGACTGCTTGACATCTACGAGGCATCGAATCAATCAACGAGTCAATGGTTACCTGCGAAATCGCCTTCCATTCCTCCTCTAGCTGCTTAAACTTTTCATCAGCATTTCTGCATGTTTTTCCTGTCAATTTTCGTTGCAAATGATCCCATAAATTTTCGATGATGTTCAAATCGGTAGACTGGCTCGGCCAGTCCAAAACATCCACATGCCGACGGCGAAACCAGTTCTGAACGTGCTGAGGTCGATGTTTCGGGTCGTTATCTTGTTGAAAGGTGAACCCACGACCGAATTTGGAGAGGGCGGCCCAAGGGCGCCTAGTGCTTTCCATTATGTTCTCATAGCCGTAACGATCGAGATTTTTCCAACAATACGTCTCAGTGGACCCAAGCCGCTGGCGGAAAAAACAGCCCCAGACCATCACAGAACCACCGCCATGTTTGACTGTGAGCGACTGGTATTGCGGCAGGAAACGCTTGCCCGCTGGACGTCTTACCCACCTCAGACCGTCACTGCAGAACATATTAAACTTGGATTCATCGCTCCAAACAATCTGAGACCACTCACGGCGTGTCCAACTGAGGTGATCCTTAGCCCACTGAACTCGAACTTTCCGATTTTTTTCGCTGATGAAAGGCTTCTTTGCAGGCCGCCTTCCATTCAGTCCAGCGGCTTGGAAACGGCGTTTGATGGTAGTTATTGAAGGAGCAGGAGTCGCGGGCATTGATATGACAGCTTGAATGTCTGTAACAGTGCGTTTCGGGTCTTCGCGAGATGCGCGCAGGATGCTTCGGTTCATGTACCTCGAAGTTACGCGGGGTCTCCCCGAACTTGTCTTCACAATGACTCGTCCCTGCAATTTTTTTGTGTTCCAAAGTTATTCAGTTGTAGAAAATTCGTTTACCTGTGTTCGAAAACGCCGGAGGATACGGGAGATAGCGCTCTGAGTTACCCCGAACTGCTGAGCGAGCTCGCTCTGTGACCGGCCCTGTTTCGCCCCAGCAACAACAGCTTCTTGCATTCTTTTACTTGTATTTCGATGTTCAACAGTTCGAATCATGACTTGAACCAAAATTTTTATGAATGAATTTCGAAAAACAAAAAAAAATCAACAAAAAAAATCATGGAGAAAAACTGAAAAATGGAAGATATACCAATTTTGTTGTATTTCTTGGAGAAAATTAATAAATCACTCTAAATAATGTCCGGTACGGTACAGACACCCCAAAAAACTTCTGTGAAAATTTGAGCTTTGAATTTTATCTTTGAAATTTTTTTCAATATTTTAGGGTTATTTTAGGGTTATTTATCATATATAGGGTTATTTTCAATAACCCTATATATGATAACATTTTGGGCGGTACTGTACAGCTCAACTCCCAAGTGGTCTCTCCTATTCATAACATATCTATAGCTCAACTCCCAAGTGGTCTCTCCTATTCATTACATATCTACAGCTCAACTCCCAAGTGGTCTCTCCTATCCATTACATATCTACAGCTCAACTCCCAAGTGGTCTCTCCTATTCATAACATATCTACAGCTCAACTCCCAAGTGGTCTCTCCTATTCATTACATATCTACAGCTCAACTCCCAAGTGGTCTCTCCTATTCATTACATATCTACAGCTCAACTCCCAAGTGGTCTCTCCTATTCATAACATATCTATAGCTCAACTCCCAAGTGGTCTCTCCTATTCATTACATATCTACAGCTCAACTCCCAAGTGGTCTCTCCTATTCATTACATATCTACAGCTCAACTCCCAAGTGGTCTCTCCTATTCATAACATATCTACAGCTCAACTCCCAAGTGGTCTCTCCTATTCATTACATATCTACAGCTCAACTCCCAAGTGGTCTCTCCTATTCATTACATATCTACAGCTCAACTCCCAAGTGGTCTTTCCTATTCATTACATATCTACAGCTCAACTCCCAAGTGGTCTCTCCTATTCATTACATATCTACAGCTCAACTCCCAAGTGGTCTCTCCTATTCATTACATATCTACAGCTCAACTCCCAAGTGGTCTCTCCTATTCATTACATATCTACAGCTCAACTCCCAAGTGGTCTCTCCTATTCATTACATATCTACAGCTCAACTCCCAAGTGGTCTCTCCTATTCATTACATATCTACAGCTCAACTCCCAAGTGGTCTCTCCTATTCATAACATATCTATAGCTCAACTCCCAAGTGGTCTCTCCTATTCATTACATATCTACAGCTCAACTCCCAAGTGGTCTCTCCTATTCATTACATATCTACAGCTCAACTCCCAAGTGGTCTTTCCTATTCATTACATATCTACAGCTCAACTCCCAAGTGGTATCTCCTATTCATTACATATCTACAGCTCAACTCCCAAGTGGTCTCTCCTATTCTTTACATATCTACAGCTCAACTCCCAAGTGGTATCTCCTATTCATTACATATCTACAGCTCAACTCCCAAGTGGTCTCTCCTATTCATTACATATCTACAGCTCAACTCCCAAGTGGTCTTTCCTATTCATTACATATCTACAGCTCAACTCCCAAGTGGTATCTCCTATTCATAACATATCTATAGCTCAACTCCCAAGTGGTATCTCCTATTCATTACATATCTACAGCTCAACTCCCAAGTGGTCTCTCCTATCCATTACATATCTACAGCTCAACTCCCAAGTGGTATCTCCTATTCATTACATATCTACAGCTCAACTCCCAAGTGGTCTCTCCTATCCATTACATATCTACAGCTCAACTCCCAAGTGGTCTTTCCTATTCATTACATATCTACAGCTTAACTCCCAAGTGGTCTCTCCTATTCATTACATATCTACAGCTCAACTCCCAAGTGGTATCTCCTATTCATAACATATCTATAGCTCAACTCCCAAGTGGTATCTCCTATTCATTACATATCTACAGCTCAACTCCCAAGTGGTCTCTCCTATTCATTACATATCTACAGCTCAACTCCCAAGTGGTCTCTCCTATTCTTTACATATCTACAGCTCAACTCCCAAGTGGTATCTCCTATTCTTTACATATCTACAGCTCAACTCCCAAGTGGTCTCTCCTATTCATTACATATCTACAGCTCAACTCCCAAGTGGTATCTCCTATTCATTACATATCTACAGCTCAACTCCCAAGTGGTCTCTCCTATTCATTACATATCTACAGCTCAACTCCCAAGTGGTCTCTCCTATTCATTACATATCTACAGCTCAACTCCCAAGTGGTCTCTCCTATTCATTACATATCTACAGCTTAACTCCCAAGTGGTCTTTCCTATTCATTACATATCTACAGCTCAACTCCCAAGTGGTATCTCCTATTCATTACATATCTACAGCTCAACTCCCAAGTGGTCTCTCCTATTCTTTACATATCTACAGCTCAACTCCCAAGTGGTATCTCCTATTCATTACATATCTACAGCTCAACTCCCAAGTGGTCTCTCCTATTCATTACATATCTACAGCTCAACTTCCAAGTGGTCTCTCCTATTCATAACATATTTACAGCTCAACTCCCAAGTGGTCTCTCCTATTCATTACATATCTCAGCTCAACTCCCAAGTGGTCTTTCCTATTCATTACATATCTACAGCTCAACTCCCAAGTGGTCTCTCCTATTCATTACATATCTACAGCTCAACTCCCAAGTGGTCTCTCCTATTCATTACATACCTACAGATCAACTCCCAAGTGGTCTCTCCTATTCATTACATATCTACAGCTCAACTCCCAAGTGGTCTCTCCTATTCATTACATATCTACAGCTCAACTCCCAAGTGGTCTCTCCTATTCATTACATATCTACAGCTCAACTCCCAAGTGGTCTCTCCTATTCATTACATATCTACAGCTCAACTCCCAAGTGGTCTCTCCTATTCATTACATATCTACAGCTCAACTCCCAAGTGGTCTTTCCTATTCATTACATATCTACAGCTCAACTCCCAAGTGGTCTCTCCTATTCATTACATATCTACAGCTCAACTCCCAAGTGGTCTCTCCTATTCATTACATACCTACAGATCAACTCCCAAGTGGTCTCTCCTATTCATTACATATCTACAGCTCAACTCCCAAGTGGTCTCTCCTATTCATTAAATATCTACAGCTCAACTCCCAAGTGGTCTCTCCTATTCATTACATATCTACAGCTCAACTCCCAAGTGGTCTCTCCTATTCATTACATATCTACAGCTCAACTCCCAAGTGGTCTTTCCTATTCATTACATATCTACAGCTCAACTCCCAAGTGGTCTCTCCTATTCATTACATATCTACAGCTCAACTCCCAAGTGGTCTCTCCTATTCATTACATACCTACAGATCAACTCCCAAGTGGTCTCTCCTATTCATTACATATCTACAGCTCAACTCCCAAGTGGTCTCTCCTATTCATTACATATCTACAGCTCAACTCCCAAGTGGTCTCTCCTATTCATTACATATCTACAGCTCAACTCCCAAGTGGTCTCTCCTATTCATTACATATCTACAGCTCAACTCCCAAGTGGTCTTTCCTATTCATTACATATCTACAGCTCAACTCCCAAGTGGTCTCTCCTATTCATTACATATCTACAGCTCAACTCCCAAGTGGTCTCTCCTATTCATTACATACCTACAGATCAACTCCCAAGTGGTCTCTCCTATTCATTACATATCTACAGCTCAACTCCCAAGTGGTCTCTCCTATTCATTACATATCTACAGCTCAACTCCCAAGTGGTCTCTCCTATTCATTACATATCTACAGCTCAACTCCCAAGTGGTCTTTCCTATTCATTACATATCTACAGCTCAACTCCCAAGTGGTCTCTCCTATTCATTACATATCTACAGCTCAACTCCCAAGTGGTCTCTCCTATTCATTACATACCTACAGATCAACTCCCAAGTGGTCTCTCCTATTCATTACATATCTACAGCTCAACTCCCAAGTGGTCTCTCCTATTCATTACATATCTACAGCTCAACTCCCAAGTGGTCTCTCCTATTCATTACATATCTACAGCTCAACTCCCAAGTGGTCTCTCCTATTCATTACATATCTACAGCTCAACTCCCAAGTGGTCTCTCCTATTCATTACATATCTACAGCTCAACTCCCAAGTGGTCTTTCCTATTCATTACATATCTACAGCTCAACTCCCAAGTGGTCTCTCCTATTCATTACATATCTACAGCTCAACTCCCAAGTGGTCTCTCCTATTCATTACATACCTACAGATCAACTCCCAAGTGGTCTCTCCTATTCATTACATATCTACAGCTCAACTCCCAAGTGGTCTCTCCTATTCATTACATATCTACAGCTCAACTCCCAAGTGGTCTCTCCTATTCATTACATATCTACAGCTCAACTCCCAAGTGGTCTCTCCTATTCATTACATATCTACAGCTCAACTCCCAAGTGGTCTCTCCTATTCATTACATATCTACAGCTCAACTCCCAAGTGGTATCTCCTATTCATTACATATCTACAGCTCAACTCCCAAGTGGTCTCTCCTATTCATTACATATCTACAGCTCAACTCCCAAGTGGTATCTCCTATTCATTACATATCTACAGCTCAACTCCCAAGTGGTCTTTCCTATTCATTACATATCTACAGCTCAACTCCCAAGTGGTCTCTCCTATTCATTACATATCTACAGCTCAACTCCCAAGTGGTCTCTCCTATTCATTACATATCTACAGCTCAACTCCCAAGTGGTCTCTCCTATTCATAACATATCTACAGCTCAACTCCCAAGTGGTCTCTCCTATTCATTACATATCTACAGCTCAACTCCCAAGTGGTCTCTCCTATTCATTACATATCTACAGCTCAACTCCCAAGTGGTCTCTCCTATTCATAACATATCTACAGCTCAACTCCAAAGTGGTCTCTCCTATTCATTACATACCTACAGCTCAACTCCCAAGTGGTCTCTCCTATTCATTACATATCTACAGCTCAACTCCCAAGTGGTCTTTCCTATTCATTACATATCTACAGCTCAACTCCCAAGTGGTCTCTCCTATTCATAACATATCTATAGCTCAACTCCCAAGTGGTCTCTCCTATTCATTACATATCTACAGCTCAACTCCCAAGTGGTATCTCCTATTCATAACATATCTATAGCTCAACTCCCAAGTGGTCTCTCCTATTCATTACATATCTACAGCTCAACTCCCAAGTGGTCTCTCCTATTCATTACATATCTACAGCTCAACTCCCAAGTGGTCTCTCCTATTCATAACATATCTATAGCTCAACTCCCAAGTGGTCTCTCCTATTCATTACATATCTACAGCTCAACTCCCAAGTGGTATCTCCTATTCATTACATATCTACAGCTCAACTCCAAAGTGGTCTCTCCTATTCATTACATACCTACAGCTCAACTCCCAAGTGGTCTCTCCTATTCATTACATATCTACAGCTCAACTCCCAAGTGGTCTTTCCTATTCATTACATATCTACAGCTCAACTCCCAAGTGGTCTCTCCTATTCATAACATATCTATAGCTCAACTCCCAAGTGGTCTCTCCTATTCATTACATATCTACAGCTCAACTCCCAAGTGGTATCTCCTATTCATAACATATCTATAGCTCAACTCCCAAGTGGTCTCTCCTATTCATTACATATCTACAGCTCAACTCCCAAGTGGTATCTCCTATTCATAACATATCTATAGCTCAACTCCCAAGTGGTCTCTCCTATTCATTACATATCTACAGCTCAACTCCCAAGTGGTATCTCCTATTCATAACATATCTATAGCTCAACTCCCAAGTGGTCTCTCCTATTCATTACATATCTACAGCTCAACTCCCAAGTGGTATCTCCTATTCATAACATATCTATAGCTCAACTCCCAAGTGGTCTCTCCTATTCATTACATATCTACAGCTCAACTCCCAAGTGGTCTCTCCTATTCATAACATATCTATAGCTCAACTCCCAAGTGGTCTCTCCTATTCATTACATATCTACAGCTCAACTCCCAAGTGGTCTCTCCTATTCATAACATATCTATAGCTCAACTCCCAAGTGGTCTCTCCTATTCATTACATATCTACAGCTCAACTCCCAAGTGGTATCTCCTATTCATAACATATCTATAGCTCAACTCCCAAGTGGTCTCTCCTATTCATTACATATCTACAGCTCAACTCCCAAGTGGTATCTCCTATTCATAACATATCTATAGCTCAACTCCCAAGTGGTCTCTCCTATTCATTACATATCTACAGCTCAACTCCCAAGTGGTATCTCCTATTCATAACATATCTATAGCTCAACTCCCAAGTGGTCTCTCCTATTCATTACATATCTACAGCTCAACTCCCAAGTGGTATCTCCTATTCATAACATATCTATAGCTCAACTCCCAAGTGGTCTCTCCTATTCATTACATATCTACAGCTCAACTCCCAAGTGGTCTCTCCTATTCATAACATATCTATAGCTCAACTCCCAAGTGGTCTCTCCTATTCATTACATATCTACAGCTCAACTCCCAAGTGGTCTCTCCTATTCATAACATATCTATAGCTCAACTCCCAAGTGGTCTCTCCTATTCATTACATATCTACAGCTCAACTCCCAAGTGGTCTCTCCTATTCATTACATATCTACAGCTCAACTCCCAAGTGGTCTCTCCTATTCATAACATATCTATAGCTCAACTCCCAAGTGGTCTCTCCTATTCATTACATATCTACAGCTCAACTCCCAAGTGGTATCTCCTATTCATTACATATCTACAGCTCAACTCCAAAGTGGTCTCTCCTATTCATTACATACCTACAGCTCAACTCCCAAGTGGTCTCTCCTATTCATTACATATCTACAGCTCAACTCCCAAGTGGTCTTTCCTATTCATTACATATCTACAGCTCAACTCCCAAGTGGTCTCTCCTATTCATAACATATCTATAGCTCAACTCCCAAGTGGTCTCTCCTATTCATTACATATCTACAGCTCAACTCCCAAGTGGTATCTCCTATTCATAACATATCTATAGCTCAACTCCCAAGTGGTCTCTCCTATTCATTACATATCTACAGCTCAACTCCCAAGTGGTATCTCCTATTCATAACATATCTATAGCTCAACTCCCAAGTGGTCTCTCCTATTCATTACATATCTACAGCTCAACTCCCAAGTGGTATCTCCTATTCATAACATATCTATAGCTCAACTCCCAAGTGGTCTCTCCTATTCATTACATATCTACAGCTCAACTCCCAAGTGGTCTCTCCTATTCATAACATATCTATAGCTCAACTCCCAAGTGGTCTCTCCTATTCATTACATATCTACAGCTCAACTCCCAAGTGGTATCTCCTATTCATAACATATCTATAGCTCAACTCCCAAGTGGTCTCTCCTATTCATTACATATCTACAGCTCAACTCCCAAGTGGTATCTCCTATTCATAACATATCTATAGCTCAACTCCCAAGTGGTCTCTCCTATTCATTACATATCTACAGCTCAACTCCCAAGTGGTATCTCCTATTCATTACATATCTATAGCTCAACTCCCAAGTGGTCTCTCCTATTCATTACATATCTACAGCTCAACTCCCAAGTGGTATCTCCTATTCATAACATATCTATAGCTCAACTCCCAAGTGGTCTCTCCTATTCATTACATATCTACAGCTCAACTCCCAAGTGGTCTCTCCTATTCATTACATATCTACAGCTCAACTCCCAAGTGGTCTCTCCTATTCATTACATATCTACAGCTCAACTCCCAAGTGGTCTCTCCTATTCATTACATATCTACAGCTCAACTCCCAAGTGGTATCTCCTATTCATTACATATCTACAGCTCAACTCCCAAGTGGTATCTCCTATTCATAACATATCTATAGCTCAACTCCCAAGTGGTCTCTCCTATTCATTACATATCTACAGCTCAACTCCCAAGTGGTCTCTCCTATTCATTACATATCTACAGCTCAACTCCCAAGTGGTCTCTCCTATTCATTACATATCTACAGCTCAACTCCCAAGTGGTATCTCCTATTCATAACATATCTATAGCTCAACTCCCAAGTGGTCTCTCCTATTCATTACATATCTACAGCTCAACTCCCAAGTGGTCTCTCCTATTCATAACATATCTATAGCTCAACTCCCAAGTGGTCTCTCCTATTCATTACATATCTACAGCTCAACTCCCAAGTGGTATCTCCTATTCATAACATATCTATAGCTCAACTCCCAAGTGGTCTCTCCTATTCATAACATATCTATAGCTCAACTCCCAAGTGGTCTCTCCTATTCATTACATATCTACAGCTCAACTCCCAAGTGGTCTCTCCTATTCATTACATATCTACAGCTCAACTCCCAAGTGGTCTCTCCTATTCATAACATATCTATAGCTCAACTCCCAAGTGGTCTCTCCTATTCATTACATATCTACAGCTCAACTCCCAAGTGGTCTCTCCTATTCATAACATATCTATAGCTCAACTCCCAAGTGGTCTCTCCTATTCATTACATATCTACAGCTCAACTCCCAAGTGGTATCTCCTATTCATAACATATCTATAGCTCAACTCCCAAGTGGTATCTCCTATTCATTACATATCTACAGCTCAACTCCCAAGTGGTATCTCCTATTCATAACATATCTATAGCTCAACTCCCAAGTGGTCTCTCCTATTCATTACATATCTACAGCTCAACTCCCAAGTGGTCTCTCCTATTCATTACATATCTACAGCTCAACTCCCAAGTGGTATCTCCTATTCATTACATATCTATAGCTCAACTCCCAAGTGGTATCTCCTATTCATAACATATCTATAGCTCAACTCCCAAGTGGTCTCTCCTATTCATTACATATCTACAGCTCAACTCCCAAGTGGTATCTCCTATTCATTACATATCTACAGCTTTCCGTTCCTGCTCAATTATATTAAGAGCGTAAAATGAAGATCACAAAATGCTTAAAAGTGCGACAAATTCTGCACCTTAGTATCTCGGCGAAAGAAGCATAATATTGAAACCGGAACACAAAAGTTTTGTTACTCCCCGTGGGGGAAACCTTTGCCAGAATTTTTGGTAAATTGTTTCCCTGCAAGTTTCCACGGTGCCTTTGGATAGCGAGAGTTTACTGATTACTCAAACGCTGAAAGAGAGAGAGATCAGAGGAGAAACCAGATTTATGGTTTTGAAGAAAAATAAAAAAATTTTGCAATTTGAGTGGCCATTCTGCCTGGCATATATCCCCTCGAAGTAAGCCGTTTTCCGGTTTCACGGATTTCGTGATATTATTGCATTATGCTATAAAAACAGCGTGGGTTTAAAATCTCGAGTTCGAGCCCCTCTGACGTAACTCAGAAGTTTTTTTCCTGAAAAATTAAAAAAAATTTTCGTCTGTCCAGGTTCTCCGTAATCCGTTCTCGGCTGGTGTCTCTCGGGGACTCTTGAGAGAGAAGGTTTGTCTTCACTCAAATGCACGGTCCTCTCAAAAAACAATGACCTCTTTTCAAACCCTTAGTTTCCTCAAAAGCTGCCTGAGAATTTAAAAAAGCAGCTTCAAAATTTTTTTTGTAGTGAAAAAGAAGACAGTATCACGTAATACAAAAAAATTCTGAAAGCAAAATTATCATACAAAATTATCACGTCTTGAACAGTCAACTAGCGATTTCCTCTCTCCATGCCAGTCACAAGAGCACATAAACGTTTGCTTCCTACAAACCCAACTCCTAATACTTCCCCTTCGAGTCCAAACACGCGAGGCACACATGATGAATAGTTCATAACTGAAGATACAAGCTTTGCTTTCTTTGCTTTTTTTTGTGTGCTTTCCTATTTTCCTAAAATGAAATGTTCCTCATTGTTCTTGTCATATTTAGATCTCACTTTTCATAACCTTCACTGAATTCACTTTTCTTGTGACAGTGTCATCTGTTTCGTCACTTAACATTATGTTTTGTTTCAAGCGGAATAAAGAATTGAAGAATTGAATTATAACAACCAGAATTGTGATCACGCGCATGCTCAATTAACTAAGGCGACTAGACTCATAAATGAATTCTGTGATGAATGGCAGCTCTCAATTGCCACACACAAATGTAATGCTCTCCATATGGGTAAAAAGAACCTAAAATTCCCTTATTTGGTTACGAACTCACCTCCAACTGCATTTATCTGCTCAGAATCGCCAATTCGTGATCTAGGAGTTTATGTTGATAATAAGCTCTCATTTGTTTTCCATATTGAACAGGTAACAAGACGAGCATTGAAAATTGTCTATGCCTTATTCAGATCACTATCGATAAAAATAGCAGCACCATATATTATATGCTTTAAAACCTATGTTCTGCCGGTGCTAGACTTTGCTTCCGTTGTTTGGTCTCCCCACAAAATTACCTTGATCAGAAAATTAGAGAATGTTCAACATGTGTTCACAAAATTACTACAGTTACGTTGTGTTGCACTCACGGAGTGGTGCAATTATGAAAGTAGATTGATAAGATTCAACCTGACATCTCTCTATGCAAGAAGATTAGAAGCTGATATTCTTTTGGCTTTCAAAATTCTCAAAGGTTACACTGACGTTCCAGTTTGTAAATTTTACACTTTCAAACAGTGTAACGGTCGTACCTCCTTCTATGCTTTCCATATAGGGCACACAAACAGAAACTCACTTTTTCACTCTTTCGCTTATCGGACATCTCGATTTTTTATGAAATTACCGGTCAGTCTTCTCAGGAATCAAACCATTCTAAGTTTTCGGATAAATTTGTCATTGCTGGATGTTCCAGAGGTCTTAAACATCGATTTAAGTTTATAATAGTCGTTCATTCTCGTTCTCGTTGTTTGTTTTTTTTCTTCTGTTTTTTTATTATTATTATCTTTAGTTTTGTCAGCAGAGTCTTCCTCGTGTTGTTACATTGGAAAATGTATTTCAATAAATAAAAAATAAATAAATAGCGTTTTTCCTGATGGGAGCGCAAGCTCATATGTCTGAGCGCTGCCTCATTTTTTACCCGCATTCCACTAAGTCGTCGGCTGGCACCTTAAATTCACCCATTCTCTTCATTCCGCATTTTCAAACCCTTTTCAAAGCTTTCAGAACTGAATAGCTGTACAAAAAAAGACCTATTTGTAAGGTAAAAAAAACTAATGCGATTTATGATGATTAATTTTTGAATGTTTAGTTTCATTATGTAAATAAGGACTATATAAGTATAGAGTTTTTTTTATAAATATTATTCTCGTTTTAATTATAAAAAAAGATTTTGATGAAGACGTTGGTTTTTGATGAAGACGATTTTTTTCTTCAAGTTTTCTCTTTCATCAGAAAAGCCATTCTACTTATTATCTCGTTAGTTGTATTCATCAGACATCTTACTAATAAAGCTTATTGTTTTCGATTAAAGCATCGAGTAATACTTTGAAGAAGTTTCAAGATTAGTATTTCCGAATGAAAGGACACAGTCACTCAGAACACACGCCTCGTTAACACAGTTTGAACACAGTTTGACTTGAAGCGCCATGCCTTCTATTTTCTTTTCATCTAATGATCAACACTTACTTTCATTGAATCGTACGTAGGATAATATTCCTCGCGCTTGTTCCCCATCTCCCCCTCCTTTCCCGCGACAAGTACTCCTAAGATGCGGGACAGAACTATTCTGGTAGAACCAGGGGCTGCGCGCTGGATCACTGCTGTGTGTGGCAGCCAGGAGTGGGTTTGAGTGAGATTCCTGCCCAAGCACTATGTACTATAACAGTTCTTACCTTCCTTGTTATAGGTGGACCTCTCCAGGGTTTCATTGTACATATGTATAACATACCGAATATGAGGAAGCCTCACGATTTTCTAAACTTTCTGATAATTTATGTTCTTGTGAATAATAATTCTGTTCTAATCTTAGGCCTCACCATATACAATAACATGTCTGGAGCTGAGCTCATGTTCGTCTGGCTCTTTTGACGATGACGCGATTCTGTCAACATAACTCGTTATTTATTGTTATTTCAACAATAGTTTTATCGAAAGTATTTGTGTCTCTAAGTGCATGTAAGGAATGAACTCATGAAGACCAACGAAGAACTGCTTACAGCCGTATCAGATAGTCGCCACTCTGGGCTATCTGCAGACCCAGTGCACGATATCAGCTGGGGAGAACTGCTCTTCTTCGCATGTCGACTATGCCCTTGAGGCATGTGAGCACACTATCCGCTCCAAGAAAACTGTCTTCAGCGCTGATTACGATCGCCATAACCTGCTCCGGTGAGCCGTATTTGCCACTAAAGCGGCTATTAATTTTTCTTCTTCGAGTTTTTGATTTGATTCATTTGTTAGGAACTATTTGTTCTCAATCTGCATCGGATACGCCCGACATTTTGCGGTTGACCGAGTTCGAGACAGCGGTTTACTTCATGCTACTGAAAATATATTTTGAGAGTTTCAAGATCCTAGAAAAAGGCTAGACTACCATGAAGAGAGTGGATTAGATAATACGAAAAATGGACAACAAATGAAAGAGAGTAATGAAAAGGTCTTAGAGCAGCCGCCCCGCCCGTTTAATCTATCAATTGGAACCTATAAGAGAAAAAAACGAGAAAAACCTCATCAATTTATATCAAAAATTATTGACCATGGAGTCTTGAACAGAATTCTCCAGCTTTGAAATTCGGTTTACGATTAATAATGTTAGACTAGGGCACGTTCATTGGGTTAAAATTCCGTTTTGCTAACTCCTAAGTTTGAGTTTTCGTAGTTTCAACGAAATTCGTCCCCTTTGGAATAAGTGGTGAATTTCGCCAAGATCTTGATGGAATTTTTTTTGGAAAAATTCACTCGAAAGCGTCCCGTATGATAACTTTCTCAAAAAAACCTAAACAAAAACTCTTGTTTTAGAAAAGAACAGTCGAGTGGAACGATCGGAAACCAACATAAATAATTTCCCCGGAAATATCATACTAATAGTTCATAAAACACTTTGTAAAAACCCAAAAAAATCAACTTAAATACAATATCAATAACCTCAAAGTCACAAATAAGATAATCAAAAAATTTCAAATGAATTTAAACTTTTTCAAAATTTTTATTACGATTATCATTATGATAACTTTTTTCATCTTTTGTTTTTAAAATTTAAATCATCATACTACACTCATTTCATTCTAACATACATCTCTTATTTTCTATTTCTCTTCTTGGTTTTCATACCGTTATTTAGTTATAAATCTGAGGCCGGTTGCCAGAACATCTTTTCTACGGAAAAAAGTGTTGTTCCTTCCAAAGTATTTGTGTTCTTTTCACTCTCGTTGCTTGCGTCACAAGAAACTATTGGTTTCTCAACTTTGGTTTTCCTGACCGATCTTTTGCACGAATTTTTTATCTCAGGTTACCTCAGGATAACAGTCAGTAAAACAGTTTCACCAAGCACTTTTAACACCTTTTTCTCTTTTTCTTTCTGTTTTCGTACAAAAAAGACTGTGAATTTTTTTCTTAGCGTTTTTGCACAAAAAATGATTTATTTTTTGCAGTTTTTGACTTAATTATAACATGGGTTTTCTATTTTTCACCTTTTTTTTCCACAAAAATATTGATTTTAGTAAGATATTTATAAATTCTTTTCGGTTGTGTGGTAAATCTAGATGTCAAGGGATACTCCCTCAAGGACAGCAGAATTCTTGAAGATACAATTCGGGCTTGAAAGCCTTTTCTTGTCTTGCCTGCCACGCGGGACTTCCAAAGATAGCCTTTACAGGTTTATTAACAGAACCAACGAACGAATAAATAACGAACTAACGAACCAACTAACAAGAATAAATGATAGAGAAGGACGAGGACTGATTAAGAGAGAGGGAGATTATGGAGAGAGAAAGAGTTGGAACAGAGAAAAACTAATTAAGAGAGTAGGAAAATCATGGAGAGAGTAAGACGAGAGAAGAACGAAGTTGAGAGAAGAACTAGAAGTGGAAGTAAAGAAACAAGTAACTCACGTTATGTTACCCGGATCACTAACTAGTCCCTAATGAAACTAAATTCGCTCTTCCCGACGGCCTGACTGCCTCGATCGGACTCTACGACGAGCGATCAAGAAGCGAGAGAGATCGGCTTCAAGCGGACGGGACTTACCTGTCTCAAACTTGGATAATTAAACACCTATGTTCTTGAGTTGAAACATAGGTGACAATAAACGCGCGCGCGGAAGAGGACGAAGAAGACAGACTTCTAATATATTTGAGCGTTAATGCTAAAGAGAAGAAGAAGAAATGTTTTCTACCGGAAGGAAGACCAAATAAGAAATTGGGGGTGGAAAGAGAAAAATAGAACTTATTAACCTCAAAATGACTTATAAGGCTAATTAACATAACAAAAACAACATAAAACAACACAAAACTCGGTGACCTTTCTACTTGCTCCAATTCATTTCCATTTCTACTGCCTATTCGCAATTATGTCAGCCTCGACAACAAATGAAGATGCAGCTCTCCTACAAAAATCTCTGAAAGACTTTCTTGACGCGGAAGAGAAGACACCTTCTCTTCCACTCCACGTCGTACTTCTCCTGAGAACCTGCAACGCTCTTTTCGACAAGTTCTACACAAGCTCCGTCAGCCAAGAGACCATCCGAAAGGAGATCGATGAGGAGAAAAGGCTTCGCTCCGTCGTCATCGAGAGGGCTCTTGAAAACACCGATGCTCGTCCTTCCGCACAGACTCAGCACGATTCTCAACTCATTACCAGTCTTCTAGACGCATCTGGTATCGCCGTCGGTGGAATCTCTCACTTCAGAATGGGAAAACCGCCGAATACGCCAGGAACGAGTTCGTCTAGACTCCTCAAAGTAATCTTCCCCACCAAAGGACATCAAAGACTGTTTCTTTCAAAGAGTGCCTTACTACGCAAGAATAATCAATTCCAAGGAATCAATGTCCGACCCAGTCTTACTAAAGAGCAAAGAGAGAGAGAGAGTACTTGCTAAGACAAGAGAAACGTAAGTTATTATCGGAAGGAAAAGACTACGTCATCTTCGATGGTGAATTGATGCCCCGGAATGAAGCAGACCAAAAGCGACGATCTCCAGCACAGCCGCGCTACTCCGCCTTTCCAAATGCTCGAAGCAGTCAGAACATAACAGTACGAGCTCCGAAGTCGACACGAACAAGCAGCGCCCTCATTCGAAGCCAGACGAATCCTACGCCGAAGACGTCAAACTGAGATCATGTACCGGTCTGAAAGCTTTCTATTTCAATATTCGTTCAATTAAAAATAAACTTTCATTGTTCCGTTCCTTTCTTGAAATAGAGCAACCAGATGTAGTAGCTCTTAGTGAAACTTGGCTTAACTCTAGAGTAGCTGATTCAGAAATTACCGGTCTTCTTCCTTACAATGTTATTAGAAATGATAGAGACTCTAGAGGAGGAGGTGTGGCTCTCATAATGCGGGATCATTTAACTTTCGCTAGACAATCATTTTGTGATACATGTGAAGTTGTTGCGGTTGATTTGTTCTTAGCAAACTCATTATGTCGTATAATAGTTTGCTACCGTCCTCCAAATTACAATGCTGAACTAACTACTACATTATGCGATTTGTTAGTAGACTTAACAGCATCTTGTAACTTCCCAGCTATCGTAGTAGGAGACTTAAACAGCGACTTTTTATCTAATCCGTCAACTGTTTTTGATACGATTTCACGGTCTTTCGTAGATACTGCTGGCTATAATCTTATGCTTAATGATCCGAATCGCCATACCAAATGTATAGACTGGCTTTTGACAACTGAGAAGAATATTGTATCTAGCCCTTGCATCATTCCACCGTTTCATTCGTGTGATCATTCTGGAATTCAGTTCACCTTGCAATTTTCCTTTGCACTTCCTGAAAGTGATGTTATTCTTGATTTCGCTAGAGCTGATTTTGAAGCACTGAATAAATATTTTTCAAGTATAGAATGGGAGAATCGTTTTGACTATTTTCATGATATTGATGATTTGTATAATCGTTTCTGTAAAATAGTGCATGATGCGATAGCATTACATGTTCCGAGACGACTCCCTCGTTCTCCATTTGCCTCTTATCCTTCCTATATACATAGACTCATCAAATACAGAAATTCACTTTTTCTTGATATTACAATACCCTTCATTCGCACTATTTATATGAAAGCTAGTTCAGACCTTCTCAAACAAGTTAAGAAATGGAATAAGTATTGTGAGAGGAAAAAACTGAAGAGAGCAGCTGACCTCTATCGCCATATTGCTTCCCTCACCAAACCTAAATCAGCTCCCCCACGCTGTTTGAAAACTGCTACTGGTTGTACTGTTGTTGATTCTCTCTCGAAATGTGATTTATTAGCTTCCGAGTTTGCATCTTCTTTCACTAAAGACGATGGCTTTCCTCCTCCATTCTACGGTGATTCTATTCCTCCCCAACCAGATGATCATTTGTTCTTGCCATGTAATGTTTACCGAGTTCTCTCCAAGCTCAAACCTACTGGTAGCGTCGGTGCGGATGGAATTTTTCAAATAGTTTTCAAAAAGTGTGCCAAATCACTCGCTCTTCCGCTCACTCACATTTTCAATTTCTCTTTATGGCTTGGTAAGACACCTTCCGTATGGAAACATTCTCTGATTACTGCTATCCCTAAGTCAGCGAAAGACTCTTCCCTACCGTCCTCGTATAGACCAATATCCATTTTCTCCCCTGCTTCTAAAGTCATGGAACGTTTGATAAGAGCTATCATCGATGAACATTTAGCGAAATTCGAATTGTTACCTCAAAATCAACATGGTTTTCGCTCCCGTGCTTCTGTTGTTACTAATCTTTTAGTCTGTGAAGACGACTGGACACAAGATATCAGTAAAGGCTTATCTATCGATGTGATTTATCTAGACTTTACCAAAGCTTTCGATACGATAAGTATACCTAAGTTATTGACAAAACTTGCACGTTTCGGTTTGTCCCTATCTTTGATGTCTTGGCTAGAATCTTTTCTTGACGGTCGAATTTTTTCTGTACGAATGGGCAAGACAATATCTGCTCCTCAACCTGTGACATCTGGCGTGCCACAGGGTTCCGTATTAGGACCACTTCTGTTTTCTCTATACATTAGCGAATTGAATTATGTGCTTAGCCCTTATCCGAATATACGCTATCAAGCATACGCTGATGACATTAAGTTATATGTATCTCACAGTGCTCACAATATAACTGAACGAACTATCGAAATGCAGAATTGTCTAGATAATGTGTATAATTGGTGCGTAGCCAACCATCTTTCTTTATCTTCGAACAAGACCTATCATCTACGCTTAGGCAAAACTTTTCCTCCTTTCAATTATCACCTAAATAACTGTGTTTTAAAAGTATCTACTCAAGTGAGAGACCTTGGAGTCCAACTAGTACCATCTCTTCGCAGACATGACGCGATTCTTGAACGAACTATGAAGGCTACTAAAGCGATGTATGATATGCTCCGCTCTATAAGCATCAATGATTCCCAAGTACTTGTTAAGTGTTTCAATACATATGTTCTACCTCATCTAGACTTTGCCTCTTGTCTATGGAATCCAATATACCGGAAGGATTCTGATCTCCTAGAAAAGGTTTTGAGATCTTTCTCTAGAATACTCTTTTATCGATGTTTCCCACAACCTGATTATCCTCTCAGCCTTCCATGTTACAGAGATCGTCTGAATCTAATCGGCCTAAGTACTTTAGCCGAAAGAAGGGTGATTGCCGACCTTAAAATGGGTTGGAAGATCTTCAATGACAAGTCTATTATTGAAAAATCACGCATTTTCAAGAGCACCTCCTCTACCCGCACTAATATGAATGGTATTGCTATTCAATGTACTTCTTCGACGTCTAGATTCAATTGTTTCGGTTTACGTGTTTCAAGAATGTTTTACGTAATCCCGAGTGAAATACTGAATTCAAGAACAGTAGAGCAGTTTATAAATTGTCTCCGTAACGAGAATGTGATATGTGACCTGGAGAATAACTAGTAGCATTTAGATATTTGCCTTACTTTTAGATACTTGCCTTACTTTTAGATATTTGCCTTACTTTAGATATTTGCCTTACTTTTAGATATTTGCCTTACTTTAGATATTTGCCTTACTTTAGATATTTACCTTACTTTAGATATTTGCCTTACTTTAGATATTTGCCTTACTTTTAGATATTTGCCTTACTTTAGATATTTGCCTTACTTGTCGCCACACTTGAATATTATTTACAATGTCTCTCACCATAACTTTGCATTGCAAAATGTCGATAAAATATATATAAAACTGCAGAGAACGTGTCGAATGAGAATTACCGACACTTTGTACCGCGTCACTTTGTATACGACACTTTGTACCCGACACTTTGTACCCCGTCACTTTGTACCGCGACACTTTGTACCGCGACACTTTGTACCGCGTACGGCCTCGTTAGCTAAGCCGTACGGCCTCGTTATCGTAAACTTTTACTAAGCCTAAGCGTTTTTTAATGTAAAAATATGTTTTAATGTAAAAATAAAACGCGCGGCCTCACTCAAGTCGCGGTACAAAGTGTCGCGGTACAAAGTGACGGGGTACAAAGTGTCGGGTACAAAGTGTCGTATACAAAGTGACGCGGTACAAAGTGTCGTGATACGGTCGAATGATGGCCTAAAATATTTAGATGAAAACTAAATTCAATCAGAGAAAGTTTGAGAAGCGTCGCCCTTACACTAAAACTACTTTAAGGCTACACCAAAAAGGGGTAATCATAATATGATTACAATATGAATCGATAAACTTGTGACTTTTGGATCGGAAGAGGTTTCTACTTGTCGAAACTTTTCTTTTTGTCGAAACTTATCTTTTTGTCGAAACTTGTGTCTTTGCCGAAAAACTTAGGTTGATTAATTTTGAAAAAAATATGACTTCCGGTTATCAAAAAACTTTTTTTTTTCTTCTGAAAACTGACCGCATCACAATGATGGCCCTCAACCTTTTTCGTGTTTAAAAATTTATTAAAAACTCATATTCAAGAAATATCGATGGTATGACCATTATTCGCGATAACGTCGATATGCTTTTTTATATGTAAATTATATCCATGAAACGGGACTCGAATAGGTAAAATACGGTAACACTAACACTTGGGTCAAACATATATCTCAAAAGCATGTTGAAATAGACTACAAACTCTATTTAAAGTTCAAAAGGAAAAACACCCAAAGTGCATCAACCTTTTGAATACAAACGTTTTACCAACAAAAGCTTCTTCTTGCAACGGGAAAACTTGTTTGACCGGAAAACGCGTTGTTCGGTTAAACGTTTTACCGGACAAAACTTTGTCTTGCAACCGGCCTCTGAGCAAATGTCTTGCAACCGGCCTCTGATAGATCTTTCCTATGGAATCCCTCATTGCACAGTGAATAGGCCAACACAAACACTCATTCATCATTATCTCCCCCTCAAATGAATTCTAATTCTTCTAACCGTGGTAATTGTCCAGATCGACGTACGCTCCACTCCTTTCCCCCTCGGGGGCGGAGTCACGGATTTTTGACTAATTTATTGATACGGTTTCGTTAGCCTAAGCCGTACGGCCTCGTAAGCCTAAACTATTACTAAGTCTACGCTTATTTTAATATAAAAATATTAGGTATAGGGATTAGCGCTCTTGTTTACTTGGAAGGGGGTCGCGCTTCACTTGGGGGGGAGGGTTCAAAAACAACTTTTTTACATAAATTTTGTTCACTTACTGTTTTAATTTAATTTTTTTACGCAGATAATATATTTAAACTATATATAAATATATAAAAACTAATTCTTAAATTCACTTACTGTTACTTTTCCAAATCGACGTAGGCTCCGCCCCTATTCCCTCCTTTATAAATTACCTTAGGTTTACTCTCTGGGATCTCACTGATCAGCCCCGCTCAGACTGCACAGGAGTCTGTCTGAGCAGGGGCGAAACAGACTCTTGTGATTATCGTAAAAACAGTGATTTATTACAATCTAATGTTGAAAAACTATTTTCCTTTTTACTAACACTATGATAATAGTTGGTATAAAAAAAAACAACTGAGAAGCGTTATAAAACATTAGGGAAAACAACACAATTGATAAGCATTTGAAGTTTATTTTCTTGAGTATTCCAAGTTCAATCATTATAAGGCATGAGTTTTAGAGCACCAAACGCGAAAAAACTTCGCTTTTTTCAAACTTAGACACAGTATTGTGATAGTAACGTGCGGGAATTTTACTGCTTGATTGATCCATGAGTCAAAAAACAGTATGAAGACATTTGAAACAATTTTTTTGGTTCTTAATTGGTGACTTATTGGTGATTAAATAAGCACCTATAGTTATCAGTTTTCCAAAATCATTTCTTACTAACAATAATTATAAGTCGACCGCAAGTTCTTTTCATGCGTTCTAAAGCTCGATTGACTTCGAAAGGCAAATTTTCGCATTTTTTTCAATACATTAGCTATCTCAAGTGTACAGAATGCTACTGGTTACGCACTGTAAACATATCGCACACTATTCGTAACAAAAGTATACTGGCATATGAAACTCTACTTCTCCAACTTTGTGTGTTATTTTTAGGTCTCTCGAACCACCCGTTGTTTACGTCGTAGTTTTAGACCAAATTCGTAAACTAAACAACGAGCTCATTCGCTCCTGTGCAACCTTTTAATTTCTTCTGTGTTATTTACACTGGAAAAAAACACAAAAGTTAGTGTCGTAGACAACGAGCTGGGTGACCGGTCCACGACCGTTCACCTAGTTAAAACAGAGGTTGAACGTGCTGCAGATGGAAATATGGTGGGCTGAGGATATGGTGGGAAGGTCTTGTCGTACTTATCTCAGCTTACCAGATCTCAATTTTTAGATATATAATAGAAACACGCGCATAATGGACTTAACAGGTGCCGGTGATTATGAAATATCAATAACTTTTTGGTGAAAAATCGGTATTTGAGGTAGGTATGACATCGTGCTTTTTAGAACAGTCGATAATTTCATCATAGAAGGAAGTTGAGAGCGGAGATGTGGTGGAGATAAGACAAACATCAAACGAAAAATCCCCGAAGTCTAAAGAAAGCCAAACGAGAGGACAGTAGAACTAGAGAGGCAATTAAAGTCAACCGCTTTTTTTGACAAAGGGTTAGAACATTCATAATAGTAATTTTTCGGAAGCTGAACTACCTGAATACAATATTGTAGGTCATTTTTTAATTTTTCCTTCTTTTTCTTACTTTTTTCAAAAAAAGAAAAGAAAAGAAAATTACGCTTCAAGGTAGTCTTAGTAAACGGACTCATTTTCTTTCACATGCTCATACTCTGAGTGGAAACTCTTATATGTGTTCTCAGCATCAAATTGGACACGTCGAGGAAGTTGCTGCAGTATGAGGAAACGAACAAGGAGCGCGAGTGTCTGGTGATCCGCTCCCTCCTCTCCGACATTTATCAACTCCATCATAGACACTGCTTTCATGTGAGCCGCCCTTTCTTCTCGTAAAACGACTTAGCCCATTATCTATTCAAAAATAAAAGAAGACAACAAGTGAAGTAGTCTTTTTCGTTTGTGATAAAAGAGCACCAACCGCTTCTTGGAGCATTTGCTGAAATTTACAAGCTTCTGTTAAAGATAGTAAAGTAAGTTACATTCGGAATGACATACTAGGTTACAGGATAAAAAAAGTATGCGGTAATTTTTCGATGACTGTGAGCAATCGTAACTAGGACAAACCCTGAATCGAATTTTTGGAGAAAAATTTAAATTGCGGAATTTCAAATACTATAACGCTCCCGGAAGAGAACAACTTGAGCTAGGCTGTCGGCTTCTTCTACAGAATAAGAAGGCTCAAGTATCTAGAGATGAAAACTTGTTCCCTTTTTTGTTCTCAATTTGTAAGTACCTGATCACTACGGTCTTCTTGTGTTGTACTATTCTTGCTTCAGGTGAGTATGAGCAAAAATCAACTGAACATAGAAAAAGGAAATGTAGAAAATTTGTATGGAATGGTTTCAAGATATTCAACACTGCTTTAGTGAATGTTAAGAAATAACCCCTTTTCTGCCAGTCAGAATGCGAGCGCTAACCGCATCATGAAATAATCCAGACTCATTCATTCATTCATTATTTATTTCAAGCATGTAGGTATTTAAGACAAAAGCAAATTACTGATAAACAAAGGTATGCATGTACTACATTACACATGAAGCTTAGTGGCGGTATGTAAAGGGGAAAAAAGGGGGTTGTGATACTGATGAAAAATTACAAGTCCTAATCAAATATCAGAAACAAGACTAACTGGCACAATCACATTCACAGGCAACGAAAGAAGTTGCGTTCTAAATTTAAGGCTACTAGCTTCGTTGATAACATCAAATGGAATAGAGTTCCAAACAGACATTTGACGAGAAACACATGTCGATAAAGAGGTTTTATTGATGCGGTGAGGAGGAATAAGTCTTAGAGGATGCGAATGCCGAGTGAAACGCTGAACAGCCGAGATTTCGTATAAATGATCGGTGTCTATGTCTAAGCTGTTATGTAATTATTTATGAACAAAAGGCCTAGCATTGAAAGCCTCTGGGAATACGGAAGCTTAGGGTGACGGACTCTTCCTAGTAATCTCCTCGTGAAAGAGTGTTGGACTTTCTCAACCAACTTAACAAGGCCCGAAGAAGATGGATTCCACAACTCACTTGCATATTCGATAATGGACATAGATTTTAAAAGCAGATGTCAACAGAGAAATGGAAGGGGATTTAAAAGCTTTAAATAACATGTTGACAAGAGCAGAATCTCTCTGACACTTATCGACAATATGATGTTTGTAAGAGAATTCATCGGAAATAGTGACACCAAGATCTTCAGCTATTTCGTCAACAGTTAAGGGGAGACCATTTATACGGTATACAACAGAAGGATTTCGGGGTCCTAAATACAAAACACTGCACTTAGATGTCGACAAAGACAAGTTCCATTCCGAACACCAAGCGGTAACAAGATCAAGAGCGACTTGGATATCATGGCTAGAAGTGGGAACACGACCCATAATTTTTATATCGTAATCGAAGGTTAGGAGGTATCGCTTCCTTCACTGAATCAATATACATAAGGGATAGTAAACGACCAAGGGAAGAGCCTTGAGGCACACCTGAAATAACAGGAATGGGCTGAGATAGCAGCACATTATCGATTGAGACTGATTGAGTTCGATTACTTAAATAGCTACTAAGCCAATTGACAATATTAGAGGAGATACCGAACGAATGAACCTGATATAAAAGCAGCCTATGATCTACAGTATAGAACGCTTTACGAATATCGAGGAAAATAACATCAACTGAAAACCCTTGAGTTAAAGAACCAACAACAAAATAATGAGATTCTACCAAAGATGTTACGGTAGACCTTCTCGCTCTAAAACCTGCTTGATATGGAGACAATAGCTTTGATTCTTCTAAATACGAAAAAACTGAAAACGATGTTTTCATAATCTTGGATAACGAGAAACATAACGATATAGGTCTGTAAACATTTAACAGATTGCGAGAACCAGATTTGTGTACTGGTTTAACAATTGATCGCTTCCAAATATAAGGAACTGAGCCAGAAAGCAGACTGTTATTGAATAAAAGGCATAATGGTTTCACAAGAGCGAATCTACATTTCTTCAAAAGGATGTTCGGTATCCCGTCGGGAGGTATTGTATTTGGCTGTAAGAGATTAAAGGGCTTTCAAAACCATTTCCTCAGTAATACAATCAACACTCATCTTCTCAGTTACTCTAGTCAAGATGGATTTCTTAATGGATCATGGATAGGTTCGGAAAACACGGAAGCGAAGTATGCAGAAAAGGCATTCGCCTTATCCGATGACAATATTATCTCTTGCCTCTGATTATCTAACAGAGTAGGAATGGTTAGGTTGAAATTCATACTCAAACGATTTCTACAGGCAGCGAAAAAGGAATTTTGATTTCCTCGCAGTATAAGTTTAGCTTCCTGATCATATTCAAAGCTATGCAACATCTTATCGAATTCAGCAGATTTCCTTATACAAAAATGAGAATAAGGGGATTTCTTAGAGATACGTTGCAGCTTAGAGTACATTTCACGAAGAACCTTTGGGTAGCGAAATGATGGGTCTTTACGGTCTACCAAGGGAACGTAGCTCTCAATAAGCGAGCCTATGAAAGAAAGAAGATAATTGTTTGCAGACTCAACATTCATCAAAGAAAGCATTAGAGTCCAATCATGAAAGACTAGTTCAATTTCAATAGACAGCCAGTTGGCTTCAGTGAACAGTTTGAAGGCTGATGGAGTTTGAAGGCTCACAGTCAAATGCTCTACCGATTGAGATTTTTAACACCCTATAAACTCTACTTTTAGTAAACTTTTTATGAACACAACTAATCAAAGAAGAATTGAGCCAATCCAAAAAAAGTATATAGAGTTTCAATAAATAGACGCGATACAATTAGGAATGAGTTATAATCATTTGCCGTTCGGTACAAAACAAAAATTATGCAGACCATTGTCTCCCAATCATGAGGCACCTCAGTCACACACGAAGAGAAACTTGTGCATGTTGAATTATGATGTCCGTTATGAAATGGAAGGTAAGTTCACATCGTGTCTGTCGGTGGCCATTTCATTGAGCAGAGGAGAGTAAAAAGCGAGAAAAGAATTGAATAACATGTAATAAGAGAGAGAAAATTAATCTGTTTGCACTTGGTCAACGAAAAGTGAATAACCAACTTCATTCTTGATCAAATTTATTGAAGGCAATCATCACAAAGTGTTTATGTGAGAGGAATCTACTGGAGTCTTTTTGCGGGATTCGTTGTGCTGCTCTTGAAGAAAGTGGTCCAGAGGACTATGAGCTGGCATGGGTCGACTTCCAGGTTCACATTATTATCAACATTTTTACATCTTTTTGTTCAGTGTTGAGTCTCTCTTGGAGGAAAAAAACCCGAGATGTTTTTTTATAAATAATAATTTATTTATTTGTTTATTAATTTATTAATTAATTTATTAATTGATTAATTAATTCATTTATTTATTTATTTATTTAATTATTTATTTATTTGTTGATTGATTGATTGATTGATTGATTTATTTATTTATTTAATTATTTATTTATTCATTTATTTATTTACTTTTTTGTTTATTTATTTATTTATTTATATATTTAATTTTTTATTCATTTTTTTATATTTATTTCTTTATTTAATTATTCATTTATTTATTTCATTACATAATTATTTAATTATTTATTTACACCATTAGGTGTGACACTGAAATAGGTCGAGAGAACAAATAATGAGAACGTACTTTCCTTAAAGGGAGAGATAATCAGAAATTTTGAGTTATAAATTTCAAATTGTCAGGTTGAATGCTGAATTATTTGCAGGGTTCCTTAAAGAAAGTTTCGAGTGACTCACTCCTCCTCCACAAGAATTGGACGACCATCACCTTCTTCATGTGTTTACAAGTTATTTTATTGATGAAGTAGTAGTGTTTATTGGTGATAGTTGTGTGATCACCAATTGTATGTGTGTTTATTGGTGATAGTTGTGTGATCACCAAATGTGTGAGTACCTCATTTTGATTTCATCCGTTCCAAATACAACCGAGTTAGAGAGCATCAATGGAGATGAATCACACGAATCATAATCTGAATTGCATCTGTACTTTTTTAACAGAGTAATCATTTTTTTTAAAACAAGTAAAAGCTCGAAGCTGCCATTCTATGATGCTCATATAGTATTCTGAGAGCTTTTTTCTTAGACGAAACGTATTTGGGAAGAGCCTATCTTTTAAAATGAGTATCTTACGGATTATGAAAAAAAACTTCATATCCCGAGTCGTTCCATTCACATGTTCGTCTTCCTTCTCATAATTATTTAGTTCAATACGGGTATACATAGAAATGGTTTTTGTTGTCAAGTTCTGAAGAAATCTCAGAAGTTTCGGAGCTTGCAAAAAATTTTTTAAAAAAATAAATTTCATGTGCAACTAGGGTGACTAATTCGATACTTCCGAAGTATTGTGAAAGTTTTCGATTGAAATAACAGTTCTGAAAATATTTTAAAAGTAAATGAGTACGTTCAGACAGTAAACATCTGATTAGTGAAAGATTCTCAACTAAACTTGAAACTGATGACTCGCGGCAACTCTTATTACATTAATTTTTACAACTAAAAAAATTGAATTCTGGGATGAAAGCATTCATTCCAATCTGATCTTATAGTCGGAAAAGAGAGGGGAAAAGTCTAATTCTTATCTTCAGTCTAATTGATGGAATAAAATATTTTCTAGATTTTTCTTTTCGCTGAAAATTTGTTTTGAAATCAGTGTGATGTATGTATTTACATCAGAGGCCGGTTGCAAGACGATTGTTCGACCAAAGTTTTTGTCCGGTAAAACGTTTTACCGAACAACGCGTTTTTGAGTCAAACAAGTTATTACGTTGCAAGAAGAAACTTTTGTTGGTAAAACGTTTGTGTTCAAAAGGCTGACGCAATTTGGGTGTTGTTTTCCATTTTAAAATTTGAATAGAGTTTTTAGTCTATTTCACCATGCTTTTTAAGATATATGTTTGACCCATAGTATATAGTGTTACCGTAGTTTACCTATTTGAGTCCCGTTTAATCAAAATACTTTACAAATACAAAAGCATATTCGACGTTATCGAGAATAATGGCCATGTCATTGATTATTGAACTTTGTTTTTGAAAAAAGTTCATAATAAATTGTTAAACACGAAAAAGGTTGAGGGGGCCCATCATCAGTGTGACGCGGTTATTTTTCAGAAAACATTCCTGCCCCTTCCGAAATCACCCTTGCGGTAAAGTATTATTATTATTATTGTTTTGTTTTTTTGATAACTGGAAGTCATATTTCTTTTAAACTACCTTAGTTTTTCGGCAAAAAGACAAATTTTGACAACAAAAAAAAAACAAATTTCGACAAGTAGAAAAAGGTTGAGGGGGCCTAAGCCTCTTCCGATCCAAAAGTCAGGAATTTCTCGATTCATCTCTTACTAAAAGAAATATTTTTTTGTGAAAAAAAGGTGAAAAAGAGAAAAGCCATGTTAGAATTAATTCAAGAAAACTACAAAAAGAAATCATATTTTTGTACGAAAACGCTAAGAAAAAATCTAGTCTTTTTTGTGAGAAAACAAAAAGAAAAGTGTTAAAAGTGCTTGGTAAAACTGTTTCCCTGACAAAAAAGTGTTAAAAGTGCTTGGTAAAACTGTTTCCCTGACTTTTATCCTGGGGTAACCTAGGATAACAAATTCGTACAAAAGATCGGTCAGGAAAACCAAAGTTGAAAAACCAAAAGTTTCTTGGAACGCAAACAACGAGAAAAACCAAATACTTTGGTCTGAACAACACTTTTGTCGGTACAAAGGATGTTCTTGCAACCGGCCTCAGTTGGCCCTTTTCAGAAAAGGTAAAGTTGTTACTTACTATTTTGAATCTGTGATTTTCATCGTAAAATTATGCCCTGTAAATTGTCCACCTTAACGGAAGAAGTACTAGGTTTTTTTTTCTTAAAGAGATGCTTTCACAGATGTTCCATTAGCGTCCTCATTCTTCATTTCTATTTTTAACTTTTGAAAGGTGTAGTTGGCTATCCACTTCTCTTCAAGTTTTTTTTTCTTGTAACATGAGGAGGGCTTGATGCTAATCATGTGGCTAGCACCTGAAGAGACTCCGAGGAACTGCAGCTGTCAAGCCTGCATGCAAATTGAAACTCTAAAGAAGCACCTCTTGAAAATAAGAATTGAGTAAGTGAAATATCTTTCGTTTTACCATCAAGCTTTAATTATATTAGTTTGAAGGTAGAAACACAACTCCTAAATGATAAAATCCAGAAAACTTGAAATCGTGTATGTTTTAAAAACATATGATTCATAATCAATGCAAAAATAATGTAAGCATAATCAATGAAACTCATACATTTTTGCCGGCTTCAATATCATGGTTTACTGTATATTATCAGGATTCAACACTGCGGAGTTCTGGTTATTTTGCTGAAAACATTATTAGCCTAATATGTTGTGGTGTATAGAAAATTTTTTCCCCGTAGTTTTTGTTAATAGAGAATAGCAAATCGGAGAAGTAAAAAGTCAATAATACGACTTCTTTTATTTATTAGAGATATGAAACAGAATTTAACTTATTTTTTTAAATTTTTATACATCTGTGACAATGTTATGTGTCCTATTTCAGTTATTTTTAAACATTTTGAATTTGATTGGGATGAATAAAGTCAGCTGAGTTTATAGAAGCTACTCTTTCTATGAATTTCTTCAACAGGAGCAGTTAACAAAACACTTCTGAACCACTAAGAAAGAACGCGATTCGCTCTTTTATCATTTATTCCGAGCTGGAACTTTTACAAGTTGAGCAAAAGTAATGAGCCTAATGAAAAATATTGTGAAAGATTTTTCTTAATTAATTGTCATAAAGTTATCAAGAAGTCGAGGAAGGAAATTTCTTCCAAACCTGATGCTTATAGACATCTGCTTATAGACATCTGCTTATAGACATCTGCTTATAGACATCACGACAGAGTTTACTCTGCTTATAGACATCACGACAGAGTTTACTCTGCTTATAGACATCACGACAGAGTTTACTCTGCTTATAGACATCACGACAGAGTTTACTCTGCTTATAGACATCACGACAGAGTTTACTCTGCTTATAGACATCACGACAGAGTTTACTCTGCTTATAGACATCACGACAGAGTTTACTCTGCTTATAGACATCACGACAGAGTTTACTCTGCTTATAGACATCACGACAGAGTTTACTCTGCTTATAGACATCACGACAGAGTTTACTCTGCTTATAGACATCACGACAGAGTTTACTCTGCTTATAGACATCACGACAGAGTTTACTCTGCTTATAGACATCACGACAGAGTTTACTCTGCTTATAGACATCACGACAGAGTTTACTCTGCTTATAGACATCACGACAGAGTTTACTCTGCTTATAGACATCACGACAGAGTTTACTCTGCTTATAGACATCACGACAGAGTTTACTCTGCTTATAGACATCACGACAGAGTTTACTCTGCTTATAGACATCACGACAGAGTTTACTCTGCTTATAGACATCACGACAGAGTTTACTCTGCTTATAGACATCACGACAGAGTTTACTCTGCTTATAGACATCACGACAGAGTTTACTCTGCTTATAGACATCACGACAGAGTTTACTCTGCTTATAGACATCACGACAGAGTTTACTCTGCTTATAGACATCACGACAGAGTTTACTCTGCTTATAGACATCACGACAGAGTTTACTCTGCTTATAGACATCACGACAGAGTTTACTCTGCTTATAGACATCACGACAGAGTTTACTCTGCTTATAGACATCACGACAGAGTTTACTCTGCTTATAGACATCACGACAGAGTTTACTCTGCTTATAGACATCACGACAGAGTTTACTCTGCTTATAGACATCACGACAGAGTTTACTCTGCTTATAGACATCACGACAGAGTTTACTCTGCTTATAGACATCACGACAGAGTTTACTCTGCTTATAGACATCACGACAGAGTTTACTCTGCTTATAGACATCACGACAGAGTTTACTCTGCTTATAGACATCACGACAGAGTTTACTCTGCTTATAGACATCACGACAGAGTTTACTCTGCTTATAGACATCACGACAGAGTTTACTCTGCTTATAGACATCACGACAGAGTTTACTCTGCTTATAGACATCACGACAGAGTTTACTCTGCTTATAGACATCACGACAGAGTTTACTCTGCTTATAGACATCACGACAGAGTTTACTCTGCTTATAGACATCACGACAGAGTTTACTCTGCTTATAGACATCACGACAGAGTTTACTCTGCTTATAGACATCACGACAGAGTTTACTCTGCTTATAGACATCACGACAGAGTTTACTCTGCTTATAGACATCACGACAGAGTTTACTCTGCTTATAGACATCACGACAGAGTTTACTCTGCTTATAGACATCACGACAGAGTTTACTCTGCTTATAGACATCACGACAGAGTTTACTCTGCTTATAGACATCACGACAGAGTTTACTCTGCTTATAGACATCACGACAGAGTTTACTCTGCTTATAGACATCACGACAGAGTTTACTCTGCTTATAGACATCACGACAGAGTTTACTCTGCTTATAGACATCACGACAGAGTTTACTCTGCTTATAGACATCACGACAGAGTTTACTCTGCTTATAGACATCACGACAGAGTTTACTCTGCTTATAGACATCACGACAGAGTTTACTCTGCTTATAGACATCACGACAGAGTTTACTCTGCTTATAGACATCACGACAGAGTTTACTCTGCTTACAGACATCACGACAGAGTTTACTCTGCTTATAGACATCACGACAGAGTTTACTCTGCTTATAGACATCACGACAGAGTTTACTCTGCTTATAGACATCACGACAGAGTTTACTCTGCTTATAGACATCACGACAGAGTTTACTCTGCTTATAGACATCACGACAGAGTTTACTCTGCTTATAGACATCACGACAGAGTTTACTCTGCTTATAGACATCACGACAGAGTTTACTCTGCTTATAGACATCACGACAGAGTTTACTCTCAAACATAACTTTATTTATGACACAAAAAACGAGAATTTTCCTGTCTAGGCAACAAACAAATTCTATAGATATTTGATGAATATCGGGACTTTTAAGAAGTTGAGAAGTTGTGTTTATGCTCAGGAGGATCATCAACAGTAATAAAGACAAATGAATGACTCAATTTTTGAGAAAATTTCTGATATTCTTATAACAGGAGTCAGACCTGAAATCATAAACAGTAATTTTATCAACAACAAAAAAGAAGTCTTGATTTTTTCCTTTTCTTATCCTCAAAGTTATATTAAATTTTATCAAATTAATTTTATTTTCGAGGGTACAATTATCATAATTAAAAAGGTATAACAAAAGTTATATTTTCTTGATCAATAAAAAAGGGCTTTCGAATGATATATAGTGTAGAAAAAAACTTTTAAACCAAAAATTGGAAAACAAACATACTATGGCAAAATTTTTAAGTCAAAATATTTTATTTCTTTTTCTTTTCAAACATATGTACATCAGTTTTTTTCATCTTTGTTAATCGTTTAAAGCAACGATGGGCTGAGACTATAATGAATGAAATCCATCGCACGGGCAAAAAACTCGCACTCGGCTGAGACCGAACCTCCGCTGCCTAACCGGGGCTTTAGAGAGTTAACCAATAACCAACCAATTTTTTTTGACTCGGTAAAAAAATCTTTTTCAAACGGATAGGACATTAATCAGCGGCAGTGCTATCAGTGCGAAAAGTGAAGAGAAAGAAGAATAATAATAGCATGTCTCGCTCTGTTCTCAATATCGAGTGGTGACCTTTCTACTTGCTCCAGTTTATTTTCATTTTCACTGCCTTTTCGCAGAAATGGCAGCTACGACAGCAATTGAATATGCAACTGTTCTCCAAAAATCTCTGAAAGACTTTCTTGACGCCGAAGATAAGACGCCTTCTCTTCCACTCCACGTTGTACTTCTCTTGAAAACATGCAACGCTCTCTTCGACAAGTTCTACACAAGCTCCATCAGCCAAGAGATCATCCGAAAGGATACCGATGAGGAGAAAAGGCTTCGCTCCGTCGTCATCGAGAGGGCTCCTGAAAACACCGATTCTCGTCCATCCGCGCAAACTCAACACGATTCTCAACTCATCACCAGTCTTCTAGACACATCTGGTATCGCTGTCGGTGGAATCTCTCACTTCAGAATGGGAAAACCGCCGATTATGCCAGGAACGAGTTCGTCTAGACTTCTCAAAGTCATCTTCCCTACCAAAGGACAAAAAACTGTTTCTTTCAGAGTGCCTTACTACACAAGAACAATCAATTCAACGGAATCAATGTCCAACCCAGTCTTACTAAAGAGCAAAGAGAAAGAGAGTATTTACTGAGACAATAAAAGCGTAAGTTATTGTCGGAAGGAAAAGAGTACGTCATCTTCGATGGTGAACCGATGCCCCGGACTGAAGCCGATAAAAAACGACGATCTCCAACACAGCCTCGCCACTCTGCCCCTCCAAATGTTCGAAAGGGGTCAGAACATAAAAGTGACCTCCGAAGTCGACAGCAAGCAGCGCCCTCAATCGAAGCCAGACGTTTCCTATTCCGAAGACGTCAAACTGAGATCATGTACTGGTCTGAAAGCTTTCTATTTCAATATTCGTTCAATTAAAAATAAACTTTCTTTGTTCCGTTCCTTTCTCGAAATTGAGCAACCTCATGTAGTAGCACTTAGTGAAACTTGGCTTAACTCTAGAGTATCTGATTCAGAAATTACCGGTCTTCTTCTTACAATGTGATTAGATACGATAGAGACTCTTAAGGAGGAGGTGTTAATTTGATACTACGGGATCATTTAACTTTCCTTAAACAAAGTATCAGTTGGCATCAGGTATGGTTTTTTTTGTTTTCGAATTTTTCGACAATTTTCGAAAAGTCGAAAAAAATTTTTCGAAAAATCTAAAAAAAATTTTTTAAAGGGGCACCAATATTGTACAAAATTCTTTCTTTCTTCCGTTCATACTTCCATCCATCCAGTAACAACTTAAAATGTTTTTTTTGTGAGACAGAAAAGTTTAGGTGCTGTGTAATACTCTCGTTTTCAGTGCTTACCTTTGTTTCATTCTTTTTATGTTTTTTTTAACCATTTTTTTCATTAAAGCTTGTTACTTCCGAAGCGGAACTCGACTTTTAGTGGAGTAATTGAGTGCGAGTGTGATGGGTCTTTCCTCATAATTTTATAAAGTTATGATTCAAAGGCTTTGTTTATGACTAATTTCGCAATGAACCGTTTTTCAATAGAATTTAAGATTTTTTTGGTTAAAACAGCTTAAAATTACTCTGGAGTCTGAGATGAATAAAAATTTTGAAGATTTTTTTCGGCATAAGGGCATAAGATATCCCCCCGTATGATTTGAGGTAAACAAAAACTCTTGAAAGGAAAACCAGAGGCTTGCCGACAGAAATTTAAACATCACCACGGAGCTCCTACTCTAGATTAACCTTATAGAAAGCTTCTTAGAAAAAATAACATTTATTTAGTTTTTTTCTCGAAAAAAAACTCGAAAAAAATTTTCGAATTTTTTCGCACATACCTGGTTAGCATCAAATCTTAAACCGATTGAAGAAGTCTTAAATAAAATTAGATATGACCAGTGAATCTTTAGGTTCTTAATTACAGAGTTTTTTTCCCGTGGAATAGTTTGATCAATTAGAGAATACATGTTTATAAAATTGATTGTGTGGCACTTCCAAGACTTAAAAAATCAATTCTGTTAAATAATGTTGAATGGATGAATCAGCTCCGCATTGCTTGACGGGGGGGGGGTAGAAATTTCGAGGATTATTACCTTTGCTTTGCACCGAACATTCAAGGTAATGACGAAGGAGGGAACCATATACATATATGGCTTCACCTAAAGTAACCATAGATAATGCAAAAAGTTTTGACAGAAGCGAAGTGGAAGTTCAAGAGAAGCCGTTTTGGATGAAAGCGAATGAAGAGACGATTCGAAAGAGTATTCACACCATTTCCAGCGAGGCGGATAAAAAGGGTTAAGTTGTAGGAGAGAAGAAGTCATCTGATGGAAAAATTTGAGATGAATTGCTCCGAAGAGCTTGCTTAGAAATATAAATTGGTGAGCTTTTTATTGAAGCGTTTCAACTTTTTAAAAAATGAAATGACGTACTTGACATAATGTATCTTTATTTTGTAAAAAAAATGTAGCTATCATGGCTATAGCTCTAAACTCAATTTTTTAATACTGGTAAGATTTGTATAGGGGACAGAGAGCAGATGAATCGAAGATCACAAGTTGAAAAAACTCTATTGAAATAAAACAGCTCAAATTTTCAAACTAAGTGCTTGGGGCATCCAAATAAAATATGAGCTTTGAAAGACGAACCGGTTAGACATATTCGTGAGCGGTTTGGATCAAGCACAGTGGAACAAACATTTAAAAAAAATGGAATACTGTAGCTCTGCCTACTCATCACAACAGAATACTGTAGCTCTGCCTACTCATCACAACAGAATACTGTAGCTCTGCCTACTCATCACAACAAAGATTACATGAGAAGGTCGAAAAAGTCTAAAAGAAAAGGTTACTCTTAGAAGTAGCTTTTTCAGGATATTTTCGGGGATAAAGTGAGTCAAAGCATGGAATAATTTCGATTATAATTTTAAAGTAGTCGTTTATTTCTCTATGTATTCGCTGAAAAGGCGAAAATTAATGCAAAAATTTATAATACGGTTTTTGTGGTCTCAATTTTTGCTAGGGAGATGAAAGGCTCGGCATACCAAGAATTATCTACACCTGAATGCTTTGATTGTGGAGTGATAGGAGGCCATGACTACAACGTCTCCCATCTTTGCTCTGAATGTTCGCTGGGAGCTTCCTCTCTCGAATGTGAAAATGCTTTCCGCTGCGCCCCTCAACTTCCACACTGAGATCTGATAAAGTTTATCAAAAAAGAGAACAAATAGGTTCCTAAAATGCTCCTTCGCCTCTCCAGAGCTAGTTAACACTAATAAATGAAGAAAATGAATACAATACAATATGTTCCTCTGTTTTAATGAATTACTCGTGAACTATACAGCGCAAGGGCTCTGTCTGAAAAATCAGTTGCTAACAATTTTTGTAGATATCCCTTTCGCCAGTGGAGATCAAATTGAACTGAATACGCAATGAAAGCTTAGAAGGAGAATTGACTGACTGACGCACGATGACAACATGCTCCACATCTTCGCAAGCTTTCAGGGCGAATTCCCCTCGAGCAGAGTTGCCATATTCGCAACTCAATGGTTCATCGACTGTAAAATGCGAGTTTTATGAAGGTACTGAGAACAAAACAATATAAAGATTCAATCTTCAATCAAACTACCTCAAAACAAAGTCATATCTTGTAATAGAAAGCAAAAAAACTTACAAAAAGGAGATTGATAGAGAAATGAACAATGAGAAAGCAGAGTGAGAGTGATATCGTCGAAGTTGCATTGGACGTAGTCTCGTGAAGGGTCCCCATAGTATCTCAAAGGTTTTCCTCATTTGAGCACTACAAAACAAAAGAATGCATCGAAAGTTTTCTAATAAATGAAAACACACTCTTCAAAACTCAGCTAGAGAGGGCCGAAGTCGAAATTTTCCCGTTAGCCCTGCTTAACCTTCATTTAAAAATCTGTTTAGCTAGACCGATTTGGAAAGAAGAGGGGGGGGGGGAGTTTACAGTGATGCTAAAAAGAACAAAAATACTTCTGAACTGACATTCCTAGATTAAACTCCTCCACACTGCACATGACACCCGTCTCGGAATGAGGAATGAGGCACTGTGAGGAGCGATGCGATACTTCTTTCAACTTTTTCCCCCTATTTTTCACTGTCTGGTTTCATCTCCTTCTCTCTATTTTTTCTCACGTTTTAGGTCTCTATTCAAAATTAACCTTTCTCTTGTAATTTGGAAAGGGTTTTAATTTTCATTCAAGTACCTAATTTTCATTCAAGTACCTAAGTCTAAAAAGCTTTCCAGTGCATAATTTTCTATGCGTTCAGATATGAAGAGATCATCATGCTAATAATGGGCTTTTGTAAGTAAAGCTTTTGACAAAATGAACGGATTCCGATTCAAGTAGCTTCGTTTCTCCAAGAGTTTCCAAACTACCATAATGAAGACATCGGTCAGCCAAAAGAGCATTAGCCAAAAAACGTCAAGATTAAGAATGCACAAACCAAGTGCAATACTTCGTGGAGGATTACAGCGATCTCCTCCTCAAGTCGTTGCAGGCTTCTGTGATTTTGAATCAATTGAACATGAAACAACACAAATGCTCAAACTCTTGGGACTCTAAATTCCCGCTTTTATATCTATTTCAGATAGGTTGACACGATGAAGGAGAAGAGCCTTATGGTTTTTGAATGACAATGGGTTACATTGAGAGAGAGAGAGTGGGGTATTTTTTTGTTTTAACAAACTGTGAACCGATATGAATGAATGAATGAATAACCATGAAGCTTTATTTTGATACCTACAGGAGTCAACTTTTTGCGATCAATGTTTGCGTCGGAAAAGTGTGAAAATTTTCATTATCTTCCAGACTTTATAATTCAATGCTAGCTTCGCTTACTTGGATTGTTTTCTTACGATCTCCTTCAAAATGAGCAAACTAGTTGGAAGCTTTCCGAAGTCAGAAGTCGTTGAACACGCGAGTGAACCCTAGAATGTTCGACTTGTCTTGTTATACTGACAAAAATTACTTTATTCTGCAAATTTACGAATTAAATATGCATGTTCTTATTTTTTTACCCTTCGAAAAAATACAATTAGTAAAGTTTATTTCCTTGACATTAAGTTCTTTTCAAACCCTGACCTCAGAATCCAAGAAAATGAAAAGGGAGTGGACTTTGATACCTGACAAAATGAATGGCAGTCGCTCCTCTCTGCGAGCTTAAATAGAGGGTCAGCGATCAAAATAAGCCGCTTGTTTCCGCTGACTGCAGCTGCTTCTTTTTCACTGCAAAAACACAACAAAGTATTCGATAACAGTTTCAATGGAAAAATACCGTAGAGCCATCGAATCGCTCCAAGTCCGGAGTTGTGGAGCCTGTTGGAAGCTCTAGAAGGACGAGTACGATCGTAACCAAGCTGCTCAATACTTTTTGACGACAAACACATATCCGGTAGTCGCGATATCGCAATTAATTTCAACAAGATGTTCACCATGGTCCGCAAATTTGAAGCCGACTATCACATGCGCAAACTCTTTCACAAATTGCACGGACTTCCACGAACAAATTTATAATCGAAACGCAACAAGTCAGCGACGCAAAAAAACTAGCCAAGAAGTTGAAGGCAGCCCCGATCTAGATGACATTCCAATACTGCAACTAAAACAAACTGGCCAGGTAAGAATCCCGTTTATCACGGCCATGTTCAACGCTTCAATAACGCAGTGCATCATTCCGGCATTATTGAAAGAATCACACAGCCTAAAATTACTAAAACCAGGAAAGGATAGCAAAAAAGGCTCGTCGTATCGCCGGTCCCGCTCTTGTGTCCAGCCGCCAAGATACTGGAGGCGCTCCTTATTCCAACAATGGTTCTCAACCTCTCACCCGCTGCCCACCAATACGGTTTTCGGGCAATACACTCGACCACATCAGTCCTATTAAATTGTGCAGTATTCAAGGGCTTCGACGCAGTGGTTCACTACACTCTGCTTCCAATTCTGCACCAAACCACACTTCCACCCAGCATTATGGGATGACTTTATGGTTATCTTCGCGGCAGACACGATAAGACAGAATTTCTAGATCAAAAATCAAAGAGCCGAATTATCCGCACCGGTGTGCAACCGGGAGCAGTCCTCTCGTCCTCATTTTTCAACTTCTATGTGCGCGACCTACCTTAGCCTCTCGCTGACATGTAAAGAGTAGCCACTGGGCACGGTCTCACCTATATGCCCAGTGTTGTCTTCGGATAAGATACTTGCGGCCGTGAAGCCTTGGAGTAAATTGCCTGCCACGCGGTTCACATAATAAATTTGTTCAATCAATTAATGATGACGAGCGATGGCCAAACAAGAGAGAACTGATCAAACTACTGCAACAACACTGAAGAGAGCGGCTTAGGCCGGTTCTGGTTCACAACCCGGAACCTGGGGCAGCTTTCGGCTCACAACCCCTTCCGTGGCGGCTTTCGGCTCACTACCACGTATTAGCCCCTTGGTCGTGGGAAGTAAACCGGAGGGAGAGCGCGGGAGACCCGGAAGAGAGAGAGAGAGAGGAACCGGGGGGAAGCAAGAGCGGAACGCGATAACGGGATCTCAAACTTGGGTAATTAAACCAGGGGGGACAGACCGGAAACAACCAGAGCCGCGCACAAATGAACACGCGAAAATATACCGGCTTTCACGCCAAAATTCCTAGACAAGAACTAGGTCCAAAGGAAAGACCACTTGAATAATGAGAAAGCAACAACTCAGAAACGAAAAAATGAACGAGGATAAATCAGTTCTTACTAGGATGAGAAAGAGAAGCAAGGCAACTTAATTGGCAACTTGCCCAATTATCATATGTCGTCCTATAAGACACGGCCTTAGGTGATCGCTTACGATCACATCAAAGAGCCGAATTATCCGCACCGGTGTGCAACCGGGAGCAGTCCTCTCGTCCTCATTTTTCAACTTCTATGTGCGCGACAAACCTTAGCCTCTCGCTGACATCAATGTCATGAGCTACGCAGAAGATTTCACGTTGGAAATCACGGGTCCAGGCACAAACGATGGTTAACTCGACCCCTGGCAAACCTTCTCAACCCTTACATGCCATCTCTGACTGAGTTTTCCATCCCGGCGCGTCAGACGGCGCAATAAATCGATGGGAGCTCCTTCAGAAATTAGCCGTGAAGAAGATAAGGAGACGATGTTAATGCCATACAAAGCGATTAGCAGAAGTAATATGGGCTACGCCTCCCCTGTCTGGACTCCCAACGCGTCTAAGACTAGCATCCAGCTGCTTTAAACGACGCAGAACACAGCATTATTAGCCACCAAAGGATGCTTGAAGATTACGCCCATCGTTCGGGTAAAACACCACTGCAAGCTTCTCTGTGACCGGTACCGCTCAGCCTGCTCCTGCCCACAACACCCATGCTTCGAGATTAGTAATCTTTCCCACCGCCCACAACAAAAGCTGTAGTAAATGCGATATCTAGCTTGAGTCCGAATGAAGTACTTGGAAGAGCCTCGCAACCTATCGATGAGACAGAGACTTATCTCGAGTGGTCTTGCACAGATCCGCTCAGGCTGAAGCAGTTTTCCAAATAGAATCCACAATAGAAAACACCACCGAATCTCACGAGCGATCGCCGACGCATGCCCCAGCTTTCAAGCCACGAAACACAACACGCAGCCGTTGCCCAATTGACCAGCTCTATCGGAGCATTATGGAGTAACTATGGAGCAAGCCAGTCAGGGTCAAAAGACTCCTCCCCTTTTTCCTTTTTTACAGACTTCACAAGAAACCAACGATCCGAGTCTGGATCGCACGGCAAAATAACTGTTTCACAAAGACTACGAATGGCCAGAGTAGAAGCTTTATTGCACATTGTCTGAGTTACACTTTATCTGAGTTTGACTTGGTAGCTGATTTTCTTCTTGATTACGAAATTCCATATTTTCTATCAACTTTATTAATATTTTAGAAGAAAATTCGGGAATATTCAAAGTTCATGGGTAACGGAAGCTATGGAGAAGAGCGTTCGAGTCATTCTGAAAGTTGCTGTGCTTATTTACGATTACCTATTAGACTTTGAAGAATGCGAAGTTTCACGATTTCTAATCGAAAATGTTAGCGGCGTAATGCTTTTTGAAATTTCGCTTTCTAGTTTAGTAATATACCAAACTTGACCGGGGAATGGCATAATGTTAGCGTGTGCAATTACTTTGCGAATGATCTCAAGCTCGACCCCCACCCCGGAAGATCCACCAAACTAAGGAGGTTAAGAAAGCTCGACCCCCACCCCGGAAGATCCACCAAACTAAGGAGGTTAAGAAAGCTCGACCCCCACCCCGGAAGATCCACCAAACTAAGAAGGTTAAGAAAGCTCGACCCCCATCCCGGAAGATCCACCAAACTAAGGAGGTTAAGAAAGCTCGATCCCCACCCCGGAAGATTCACCAAACTAAGGAGGTTAAGAAAGCTCGATCCCCACCCCGGAAGATCCACCAAACTAAGGAGGTTAAGAAAGCTCGACCCCCACCCCGGAAGATCCACCAAACTAAGGAGGTTAAGAAAGCTCGACCCCCACCCCGGAAGATCCACCAAACTAAGGAGGTTAAGAAAGCTCGATCCCCACCCCGGAAGATCCACCAAACTAAGGAGGTTAAGAAAGCTCGATCCCCACCCCGGAAGATCCACCAAACTAAGGAGGTTAAGAAAGCTCGATCCCCACCCCGGAAGATCCACCAAACTAAGGAGGTTAAGAAAGCTCGATCCTCACCCCGGAAGATCCACCAAACTAAGGAGGTTAAGAAAGCTCGACCCCCACCCCGGAAGATCGCGCAAACTAAGGAGGTTAAGAAAGCTCGACCCCCACCCCGGAAGATCCACAAAACTAAGGAGGTTAAGAAAGCTCGATCCTCACCCGGAAGATCCACCAAACTAAGGAGGTTAAGAAAGCTCGACCTCCACCCCGGAAGATCCACCAAACTAAGGAGGTTAAGAAAGCTCGACCCTTACCCCGGAAGATCCACCAAACTAAGGAGGTTAAGAAAGCTCGACCCCCACCCCGGAAGATCCACCAAACTAAGGAGGTTAAGAAAGCTCGATCCCCACCCCGGAAGATTCACCAAACTAAGGAGGTTAAGAAAGCTCGATCCCCACCCCGGAAGATCCACCAAACTAAGGAGGTTAAGAAAGCTCGACCCCCACCCCGGAAGATCCACCAAACTAAGGAGGTTAAGAAAGCTCGATTCCCACCCCGGAAAATCCACCAAACAAAGGAGGTTAAGAAAGCTCGACCCCCACCCCGGAAGATCGCGCAAACTAAGGAGGTTAAGAAAGCTCGATCCTCACCCGGAAGATCCACCAAACTAAGGAGGTTAAGAAAGCTCGACCCCCACCCCGGAAGATCCACCAAACTAAGGAGGTTAAGAAAGCTCGATCCTCACCCGGAAGATCCACCAAACTAAGGAGGTTAAGAAAGCTCGACCCCCACCCCGGAAGATCCACCAAACTAAGGAGGTTAAGAAAGCTCGACCCTTACCCCGGAAGATCCACCAAACTAAGGAGGTTAAGAAAGCTCGACCCCCACCTCGGAAGATCCACCAAACTAAGGAGGTTAAGAAAGCTCGATTCCCACCCCGGAAAATCCACCAAACTAAGGAGGTTAAGAAAGCTCGATTCCCACCCCGGAAAATCCACCAAACTAAGGAGGTTAAGAAAGCTCGATCCCCACCCCGGAAGATCCACCAAACTAAGCTGGTTAAGAAAGTTCGACCCCCACCCCGGAAGATCCACCAAACTAAGGAGGTTAAGAAAGCTCGATCCCCACCCCGGAAGATCCAACAAACTAAGGAAGTTAAGAAAGCTCGACCCTTACACGGAAGATCCACCAAACTAAGGAGGTTAAGAAAGTTCGACCCCCACCCCGGAAGATCCACCAAACTAAGGAGGTTAAGAAAGCTCGATTCCCACCCCGGAAAATCCACCAAACTAAGGAGGTTAAGAAAGCTCGACCCCCACCCCGGAAGATCCACCAAACTAAGGAGGTTAAGAAAGCTCGACCCCCACCCCGGAAGATCCACCAAACTAAGCTGGTTAAGAAAGTTCGACCCCCACCCCGGAAGATCCACCAAACTAAGGAGGTTAAGAAAGCTCGATCCCCACCCCGGAAGATCCACCAAACTAAGGAAGTTAAGAAAGCTCGACCCTTACACGGAAGATCCACCAAACTAAGGAGGTTAAGAAAGCTCGACCCCCACCCCGGAAGATCCACAAAACTAAGGAGGTTAAGAAATAATACCAAACGATACGATAAATAGAACATGTATGAACATATGAAGAGTTGAGCCAAGAAACTTATTTTACTTGTTAAGAAGACGAACGGCAGTAGATTGGAGTGACTCTTCAGGCAGTTTTTTTTTTCTGAGAAAATCCAGAGACTGCAACTGAAATGGCTCACGTTCGTTTTTGCAGTACATCACAGAATTAGTTTTTTTTTAAACGGAATAAAACTCTATCCAGTTGATAACGAAAGTCATGCAGAACGAAATGAATGTTTTTCTTTGCTAAGTTTCTTCGAAAAAACCCGAGAGTGATTCTAAATTCAATTATGAATCAAACCTCAAGAAAACATTCACATATAGTCAAACTAACGGTGTAAAATCAGCCTGATCTAGCAACTTATATTTTAAATGCATTTGAGGCCCTGTAGAGAAGAGTCCTTTGGAATAGTTAGGAGAGGATCCTTTTGAGTCCGGAGAAACTTTCCCCGTCTACACTCGCACCACAATCAGCGATCCTATTTGCGAAACCCATTCGTTAACCGGAGAAGGTCAAGAGGCTATTTTACTGGTGCCTCGATTCGCCATTACGAAGTATATGGGAGTATCGACTGATGTTTTATCCGGTGGCATGCCCAGGCCATTCCGGCATCGCCCTCCTTTGATGAACTATACTATCCAATTTTGGTCCGAGACGGGCAAGCACGCTTTCTCCAATGCACTTGTGCAAAGAGACATCCCTCTATCCGCCACCTGAGGACGCGCTCGATACCGGTGAAAATGAACCGGTCCCTTGCGATGGTGTGAACTTGTGGGCTGTACCACCATCGAAGGCGAGTTGCCTCTCTATGCACAGGAAATACCCCGATAATCCTTCCTGGGTCTCTCTTTCAGCTGCCAGGTCTGTATCTCTTGCGAACTACAAGTGTGAATCTCACACTAACCGAAAAAAAGATGAAAATAGAAAGCTTGTGTACAAACTTTTTTCGAACTTAGTTTAAAATAGCTTCCTTATCAGTGAAAAACGGCAGAGATAGTTAATTCTCAAAGAAGTAATTGCTAGCTAACTTGCTTTAGATGAAAGTTGAACACGAAGCTGCCATTAGGATTATTCTTCAAGAAGCAATCTCGACTTCGAAAAAAACTTCGTAGTTCATACTGTAGTACGTCTTGTATTACCGTCACTGAAAAAAGCTTCTGATGAAGAAAGATCTCAGGGATTGCACTTCGAGCTCCACAGATGATGATAAAATGTTATAGAGAGCAATCAGACAGCAGTTAAAGTGTGCTAGCATGCTATTGTTCTGAATACGATATAGCGATAAAAATATGAATTTTTGAATTTCTGAAAATTCCCTCTTCAAAAATGACTAAGACAGGACAATTTGTTAAACTTTTTCTTTCGATGCCTTTTCGGTTAAACGTCAGTAATATGTATGTACATGTTTTTAAGAGAGATCAAGATATGAGTTAATACTTTTCTTGAACTTGTTAACACTTTCATTCGCAAATCGACGAAGAGTCCATTTACAAAAAAAGAGGAATTTTTTGAGAATTAAAAAATAAGTGTGAATTTCTAAGCAATGTTTAAAAAATCCAGCTTCTTTTTTTTAAAATCTAAGATGGCAAATATTTTTCTTTCAAGTTTTTCAACTCGGTATAAAAGTCCGTTGCTTCAGATCAACGAGGAGTAGGGAATACTCTTATGGATGAGAAGGAGAGGATAAAAAGAGATTAAGAAGAAAACCCGAGCATGAGCTAGTTCGCAGAAACAAAGGCGTTTAGACCTAGACCTCGAGAGACCTCGGTGTTGAGAGGGGGCATGTTGTATGGGCCTTAAAATGTACATTATATTGTGTGCGTGTGTAGCTCAGTGGGTAAGAGCATCGCCCGGTAAGCGAAGGCCGCGGGTTCGGTTCCCGCCACACCACACGATTTTTGCACATGCTTTCTACGAACAGTCCGCGCACCTTCTCGGTATGAAAATCCGTTGCTTGAGATCAAAGAGGAGTACGGTATACTCTTAATTACACCGGACAAATTTTCAAATCTCACATTGCGCAAATTGTGCAAAAGCGGATAAAAAGTTATGGATGATGATTTCTTAAAGAAAGCTTTTAAAATAAGTTCTAGGAGAATAAGAGCATTTGTTACCGATTTTTCAATGTAAAACAGGTACGAGATATCTTAAAACAATGGAATATAAAAAAACTAACGCTAAAACAGCTTACTCGAAAAAGGTTATGCTCTTAGCCTTTTACTCACCTAACCAAGTCTCCGAAATATCGAAAATTGAGTCATTCTATATAAATGATTATATTCATACCACCGATAGACGGCGAAGGAAAGGATGGATACCACGCCAAAACAATGGATTTATAATAATGATAAAATGAAGAGCAAGAGAAAAGACAAAAGATGTGAGTTGCTTAAGACCTCGCTTTTCTATTCTATTGTATCGTCCAGCCAGACTTCAAAAGGAAAAGCAAGGAACTTGACTTCAGGAATTATTGGTTCATAAGTCAGACTCTTTCTCCATACTTAGCTCAGTTGAATCATTAACTTGTATGATATTAGGTTTTACATACCAGCTAGTGTTCATGGTATCTGTTATGGTTGATGTTCTTCGCCCAGAGGCCCTGTAGAGAAGAGTCCTTTGGGATAGTTGGGAGAGGATCCTTTTGAGTTCGGAGGAACTTTGTCCGTCTATACTCGTAACGCAGTCGGTGATCCTCTTGGCGAGACCCATTCGTTGACCAGAGAAAAGGCGAAAGGCTATTTTACTGGCGTCTCGACTCGCTATTACAAAGTATAGGGGAGTATCAACTGATGTTTTACGCGGTGGAATGCTCAGGCCGGTTCGGCATCGCCCTCCTTTGACAAACTATACTACCCATTTTTGGGCCACGACGAGCAAGTTCGCTTTCTCCATTGCACAGTTACATAGAGAAACCCCTCGATCTGCCACCTGAGGACGCACTCGATACCGGTGATGATGAACTGGTCCCTTGCGATGGTGTGAACTTGTGGGGTGTACCACCATCGAAGGCGAGTTGCCTCTCCATGCACAGGAAATACCCCGATAATCATTCCTGGGTGTCTCTTTCAGCTGCCAGGCCTGTATCTCTCGCGAACTACGAGTGCGAATTTCAAACTTTAAAAAAAAGAGAATAGAAAGCTTTTGTACAAACTTTTTCGAAATTAGTTCAAAATACCTTCCTCGTCATTGAAAAACGGCAGAGATAGTTAATTTTCAAAGAAGTAATTGCTAGCTAACCGGCTTTAGATGAAAGTTGAACATGAAGCTGTCATTAGGATCATTATACGTATATGTTATCTTTTGCAGCTGAAGCTATTAATGATTTCAAACAAGAAGCGATAATATTCAGCAAGATAAGATTACCTGGAAGACGAGTGAGTTTTTTTTAAACGAATCGATAGATTTTTTTTCAAAAGCTGTTTGAACTGACAGGCAACTTTCACTCTTGCCAGATCTGTCGGACGCTGCGAAAAAAGTGTCACTTCAACACAGGGCTGACCCATCTCGAGAGCTGTCTTCTTTTAATTAGCTCTTTTCCTTAATTACCTCAAGATTTTATAATGTCAGTAGAAACTTCGCAAATTTCTTCATTTGAAAAGTTCAAATTTCCATTTAATTTTCTAAAGCTTCTTAATTGAATTGAATTTACTTTATAAACGGGTTTGAAAAGTCTTTAAGTTTTGGAATTTTATTTGTTGGAAATTTATGTGTTAGTTGAATTTTGAGTACTGAGTGACGCGCATCGTGGAGGTTAATTAGACAGTTAAAGTCTTTGTCGTGCCAGTAAAGAGATGCGGTATGGTCTCGTGCAAAGAGTTCGGACGTTTCGCTTTATTTAAAGCATCATCAGCGATATGCAATTACCCTAAAGCAGAACGAAATTGAATTTTAAAAAACAAAGCGAAAAAGCATAATTCACATGAAAGTTATCTCAATACAAGAGAGGAAATCTCTTAAAGAAGTAAAAAGATATTTAGTGGGAGAAAGAAGCGAAATATGGTAAGTCTCGCGTTACAAAGCGAGTTAATTCAAAGACTGAGAAGAGAGATAAGAGCTAGTTGAATCATTTCCTCAGCGAGTTCATTCCGGTTGTTCAGATCTGGAGCATTGGTATTTATAAGAAGGGCTTCGGTTAGACGTCGGCGTACAATATTCGGTTCAACTTGGAGTATAACACCGGATAGAGTCATCTTTGAGTCAGAATGTTTTAGAATAGCATGTTGAGCAAATGCATTCGAGATATATGATGGAGCATGGGGGTTGTTACCCGCTCGAGAATGCTCGGAGGCCCTAATGTGAACTGGTCAGCCAGTTTGTCCTATATAGAAGCTACCACATGCCCATGAAATCTTATAAATACAACCTGAAGTGTTACAGCTGCCAATTTTCCCATTAGGGCAGAAAATACAAGATCTAGGTTTGGAACAGACATTATCATGAGACCGATTGCGGCTAAGAATTTTTCCTAGAGAAGGAGCAACCTCCTCAACAATTTCGATGTTTTTAAGATCAACATCATGCATGGCTCTACGTATGTCCTTAGTAAAGGCGTCTGAGATGTAAGGAATAATAAAAATTATGCTGCCCTCGTTTCGCACTTTCGGTGGCTGTGTCTTAGAGATTTGAGTTTTTCCAGACACAGTATAACCGTTTTGAGAAAGGATAGACAGAGCTTTTGCTCTTGATTCTGTGCGAAACTCGGATGAACTTACAGAAGAAGCGGTACGAATAGTACTAGATACAATGGCTCGTTTTACGTGAACAGGATGAAATGATGATGAATGAACGATAATGTTTTTACTAGATGGTTTTCTATACCATTTCGTGAGAATCTTATCTCCAGATAGTAAAATTGAAATATTCAGGTAAGGAAGGCAGTTATCTGATGCATTTTTTCTAGTCAGGTTTATGAGAGGCACCTTTCCATTGAGAAAAGTGAACAATTCATCAATGGCTCTCTGATTAGTACTGATGACAATGTAATCGTCAATATAACGCTTGAAAAGGACAATGTCACGAGTGGGAGCTGATTCTTCAATCGAATGCATGAATGAAACAGCTAAGAGAGGGGCGAGGCGATTACCCATTGCTAGGCCTCTATTCTGGGAGAAGATCTTGCAAGAGAACGAAAAAAATCGACATGAGAGGCATAATTCGAGAAGCTGCCTTATATCCTGAATACGAAAACCTAGAAGATTAAAGAGTTGGCGATTTTTTGTAACAATATCAATGACAGCATCGACGGCATCTGCATTCGAGACGTTTGTGTACAGAGACTCTACATCGAAACTTTCGTATACTAAGTTATCATCTGACAATGTACGGATATCTGATAAAAGACTCATAGTGTTTGTGAGATGAGATGGAATACAGAGATTGAGGATAGAATACATTAGGAATACAGGATTGAGGATAGTACATAGTAACCAAGAAATCCTATCAGTAGGTCCTCCGCAACCGGAAATGATCGGGCGGACCTTGAATTGTTTTACATCATCACCTACGCTAGTTATATCAAATTTATGAGTCTTGACCAAGACATATATAACAGGTATACGAGCATGCTTGTCGATTAAGCGTGAAACGAGGCTAGATGAAATGTCAGCATCATTTGCAAGTGAAGTGAATGTACTACAAAGATTCTTAAAGGAGCGTGCAAATTCTGACTTAGTAGATGGACAATATAAAGAAGTGTCAGATAAATGCGTTTCAATCAGTTTCCTATCAAGTTCAGATTTCATTACTACAAACTCGCCCCCCTTGTCACTCCTACATATTCGAACTTCATTTTGATTGACTAGAGAAGAGAGTGATTTTAAACAATGACGTTGATCTCTACTTAGATTGTTTGGAATGGCAATATTGCGATGATATTTAACAATATCACGAATTTTTGAGGCAAGCAACATTACTTTTCTATCGGTTGAAGAGTTGGGAGGAGGGAATGATGTGAACATTTTTGGAAAAGGACAAGATGAGTCGACGACAGTAGTACTCGATTGAACGTTCCTACTATTAAGATTATCTGAGAATACCTTATTCTACCTTAAACGTTGAGAGAGCTGGTGGAGTGACACTTTCAATGGCAAATCAATGTTACGAGGAAAAGCTGCACTTGGAATGAACGATAGACCG
>OZ057409.1:21746650-21905429 GCA_964056735.1 Allodiplogaster pararmata
GTTATGTGAATCAACACATGTTTGCTTATTCGGGGTCGCCCGACATTTGCAAGAAGTCGCCCGACAACTGTGTAACTTCTCGTGCTAAATGACTTTGATTCCTACGAAAAAGCAATTCAGAGAAATAATCTCAATGTGCTCAAAAATGATAATGAAAGGGCTCAATGGGAAATCTTGCAAGGGGCGAGTCCTGCTTCTTTTTTTCTTTTGACGTTTTCTTTCTGCAGTTACTTGCTGGCCAACACCTCTGGGAATGGAAATTCGAAAAATCTTTAGAACAGTGCAATATAAGTATAAGTTCCTGATCTCGCGATATCTTTTTTCCTCCAAATAAATTATAGGTTTTTTCTCAACGTATGAAGACTACGACTAGTATATTCTCAACGTCTGTAGACTACCACTAGTATATTCTCAACGTATGAAGACTACCACTAGTATATTCTCATCGTATGAAGACTACCACTAGTATATTCTCAACGTATGAAGACTACCACTAGTATATTCTCAACGTATGAAGACTACCACTAGTATATTCTCAACGTATGAAGACTTCTTCTTCTTAGCGTTGTCCCGCGCCGGCCGAGGTCGGAGTAGGGTCCGCTGTACGGCTTCTAGCTCTCCAGAAACATCTGTCCGTTGCGTCTTCCGAGTGGAGTCTTGCAAGGCGCAGGTCTTGGTTGAGCGTATCCATATATCTTGTCTTCGGTTTGCCTCGAGGGCGTTTGCCTGGTACTTCCATGTCAAGGGCGTGTCTTGCGATGTTGGTCGCGTCTCTTCGCATCACGTGTCCATACCATCTAACTCTCCCTTCTCGCATCTTGTCTTGTATTGAGGCAACGCCGAGTCTCCCTCTCACAATCGTGTTACGCACACAATCTAGGCGAGTCAGTCCTAGTGTCCAGCGTAACATTTTCATCTCATTCGTGTGGATAATGTTCTCGGTTATACGCGTTGTAGGCCAGGTCTCCGTCGAATAGAGAAGCACGGGACGGATTGCTGTTTTATACATCTTTCCGCGTATGCCAGCTGTGATATTCCTATCACAGAGGACACCTGCAGCTTCTCTCCATTTCATCCAAGCTGCATTTACTCTTTGGCGTGCCGCTGCATTTGTTGACGTGTCTGAGGAGATGACAGAACCAAGGTACTTGAATTCGGAGGTCTTCGGGAGCGGTTCACCGCTGATGTGAACAGTTCCTGTCGTTTGCACTCCGATTTCCTGGTACTCGGTCTTCTTGATGTTGAGGCGTAAGCCATGCCTACTAAGAGCGTCATTCCATTCTTGGGTGCGTTTCTCGATTTCGGCACGTGTAGGAGCAGCAAGGAGAATGTCGTCGGCGTATGCGATGGTTGACGGAGCCGGAGTCAGTAGAGGACGCGTGACGGTATCCATAACCAAAATGAAGAGAAGGGGAGACAAAGCACTCCCTTGGTGCACTCCAACGTTTACTGCGAATGGCTCTGTGATGCCGACCGGAGTTCTGACAGTACTCTTTGAATCATCGTACATCGCCATTGTCCATCGAATGTACTCTTCAGGAACCTGATGATCGCGCAATGCATATGAAATAAGATCATGGGGGACTCTGTCGAACGCCTTTTCCAAATCGAGGTAGGTCAGATGGAGAGGTGATCTTTTCTCTGCGTGCTTCTCGACGAGTAAACGGAGTGCAAATATTGCATCTGTTGTGCCTCTTCCGTTCACAAACCCGCATTGCTGAGCTGGAATATCGACGATATCTCGTATGCGTGAATCCAGTATCCTCTCAAATATCTTCATAGTGTGGTTGAGAAGGCGTATTGGACGGTAGTTGCTGCACACTCTGGCATCGCCTTTTCCTTTGAAGACTGGAACGGTCGTGGAGTAGCGCCAGATATGTGGAATTTGGCCTTGCTTTACGATGGTGTTGAACAGCTGCACGAGATGTGCTAGTCCAACATCACCCGCAAGTTTCCAGGCTTCGGTGGCTATGTCGTCCGGTCCAGCCGCTTTCCCAGTCTTCATCTTAGAGAGTGCCTTCTTCACTTCCTCGGCCGTGATGGTTGGAACGGGTCCTTGTATGGCGTGGGAAGTAGGGATGGGAGGGTGCTCAAACTCTTGGCCGCTCATTTCTTCGAAATGTTCGCGCCACCTGTTTCTGACTTTTAAAGGGTCAGTGACGAGCTTCCCTTGTTTGTCCCTTATCGTGGCTGCTCTCTGGATGTCCAAGGTGTTGCGGTGTCGAGCCTTGGCAAGCCGATAGATGGCTTTATCGCCTCCTGGTTGGTTCATCTTCTCATAGAGATCGCGGAAGTAGGAGGCTTTTGAAACTGCGACAGCTCTTTTGGCGGCTTTCTTGGCTGAGCTGTATGCAGCGCGGTCGTCAGCCTCATTTGACGTCCTCCATCTCTTGTAGGCATTCTTTTTCGCCTTGATCGCATCCTGAACTTCGGAGGTGAAAAACCAGGTGTCTTTCTCGATTCTTGGCTTTCCGGGTTTCGTCTTTCCGAGGATGCTTGCGGCGGGTGCTCTGATGCTGTCTTCAAGAAGCTTCCAATGTTCATTTATGTCCTCTGGAAACTGCTTGTAGAGTGCAGGAGGGAGTAGATTGCGATGGATGATGTGCATGAGAGAGAGATGTTCTGCTTTCCCAGTCGAGCGCCACCATTTGACACGTGTGCATTCAGGATTACGAGAAGGCTGTTTCTTCGACTTCAATACGCTGTAGTCCATAAAGAGAGGGTGGTGCTGAGATGCAACATGGTCTGATGGAATGACCTTTGCATCTTTCGCGTTCCGCAGCTTTGCTCTCAGGATTAACCAAAAGTCAATTTGACTCTGATTTCTTCCGCTCTCGTATGTGAGTCCGTGAGATCGTCTCTTTTTGAAAAAGGAGTTCACGACTGCTAGATCGCATCGAGCACAGAAGTCAAGTAGCCGTTGACCCTCAGCATTGATCGTTCCGATTCCATGTCCTCCATGTTCTCTCTCACGACCCTGTCGATCTGAACCGATGTGAGCGTTAAAATCTCCGCCGATTAAGATGTCTTCATGAGACTCTCGGAGTTTGATAACTTCCTCTAGAGAGTCGTAGAAGTCCTCCTTATCAGCGTCGCTACATCCTTGTTGAGGTGCATATGCTGAGACGACAAGGAAGTGATTGTTGGACGAAGAAATTCGGACGGCCATGACTCGATCTGTAGAGCGAATGACTTCGGTTACATCATCAGCAATTTTCGAGGAGAGGATAATGCCAACACCATTTCTTGTTGATGACGTGCCATGGTATATCAGCTTGTATCCGTCTCCTATCGGCTTCGACTTGCTTCCTCTCCATTTCGTTTCCTGTACAGCAGCAATGTCAACCCTTCTTGCTTCTAGCATTGCGGCCAGCTCTCTACTGCGTCCCGTCAGTGTTCCAACATTCAATGTGACGAGGCGAATTTGGGCTGTACGCCGCGCAGACATACCCCGCCCATGGGTAGCTGCCTGTCCTCGCATATTTGACGGTCCTAGCGGACAAGGTAAGACCGCGTCGCTTCCGGGGGACGCCCTAGCTTTGGTGATATATCTTGAAGAACTTGAAGCCATGGTTTACAACAAGGGTATTCATGCGATCGGCCTGTTGAGTGGATGGTCAATCCAGCCTGGCATCGCGGAACGGCTCAACGTATGAAGACTACCACTAGTATATTCTCAACGTATGAAGACTACCACTAGTATATTCTCAACGTATGAAGACTACCACTAGTATATTCTCAACGTATGAAGACTACCACTAGTATATTCTCAACGTATGAAGACTACCACTAGTATATTCTCAACGTATGAAGACTACCACTAGTATATTCTCAACGTATGAAGACTACCACTAGTATATTCTCAACGTATGAAGACTACCACTAGTATATTCTCAACGTATGAAGACTACAACTAGTATATTCTCAACGTATGAAGACTACCACTAGTATATTCTCTGCTCAAATAATTGGAGAAAAAAGATCAACACTATAATTTAAAAGTTTTTCTACCGATATGTTCGTTTAGTTTATCAAGAAAGATTCATACCTCTATGAATGATGTGATGATCTTCTTTGAGGTGATCCAGTGCTTTTATCGTGGAGACAGCAATACCACCGAGCACAGTCTGCAACCAGGCTGTTTCTTAACACCCACCAAAAGGAACTGTACATCAAAATTACTAATCAATAGGGTTCTTCCCCTGTTATGGTTGACTGAGTGCGTACGATGAGAAGTAGAGAACGCATACGAACACAGTAATCTTACTAGTTTTTTTTGGGAAATTGCTTAGAATTGGGCATAGATTAAACCCGAAGTGCGGGTTAAAAAAACTGACTGCAACTATTATGGTTTGCTTTTTTAAACACACCTTTATAGTTCCTAAAAAGTTATACAGGTTAGCTAGCGGAAATTTTTTCATGACAGATTTAGCGACGGCGGAATAAATTCGCTTTACCGTAAAATTAAGGATCCGGAATAATTAAATATAGAACTGCCCAAAACCAGTGAAATGACTCTGATTCGCCGGAAAAGCCAGAAGTTCTTGAAAATTAAATGAAAGGAAAAAGGAAGGAACCTCGTCAAAGAACTTCCAGTCCATGCTGTGGTGCACGGCGCGATAGATGTACTCTAGGGAGGCGTCCATCAACTCCATGCACACCCAGCAATCTCCCTAGGGTACAGTTCAATACCTTTTGTCGAATTTGGTGGATCATATAAACTGGTTTTTTTAACAAAAAGGAATATTTTTCAATACTGGTAGGCCTCCACAATGAACACTCACAATGAAATTGTACGTAGACAAAAGTAGCCAGAATAAAATAGAGCGGTGCTTTTTTCTCGTAGTCCTCACAAAAAAATTTATCTGATTTAACTCTCTTCATTTAAATTTTCAATAAATGTAAGGAGTGAAGAGAGAATAGAATATTTTCGTCCTCGGTCCATTATGCTGCTATATACTCTGCCTCTGTGTTAAAGCCGTATGTCTATGTAATTTTTCTCTCATTACATCTTGTCTTTGATAGGTTGGGAACATCAAAACTCTACTTCAAGCCCAAGCAGACAGATTTTTTTAAAAAGAAGAGTAGAGTACTTCGTAGAAAGTGACTCCGTAGAACTGGACGATCTCGGCGCATTTGCTGGCTGCTTTGATTGCTTCCACCTCGGTCTGGATTCGGCGCGGGAGTTCGTTAGACTGCTGCTGTTCATTGTCGCGGTTGGAGAAAATTCTTACACGCTGAATTATTGGCTGATATACTGAGGAACCAATTGGAATATTTAGTAGAGCCAATTAATTGATGCAATCAACTTTCTTCAACAAATGGTATGAAGGCTCATTGCAAAAAAATGTGGAACTTAACGATTCTCCGGCACGGAAAGAAGAAAACCTGCCCTAGAGTGCATTTTCATCTACACCCAACACTTGGGAGACAAAAAAGTTTAACATGGAGAATCCAAAAGATTTTTTTGAATTGAGGTCACACACCAGTCAAGAAAAAGATATCAATACTTAAATACTGACTGGGTGAACTTCTTCGTTCCATCTCCAATTTCCCCACTCAGGTTTATTTCCCACCACTTACTCACTCATATAACTTTATTTCTTCTTCAATAAAAACACCTTGCTGCATTTACATTACATTAGTCCATCGAAAGAGTGGTAGACTCTTGGAACAGTCTCCCTGTCAATTTCATCCACCCTCTTCTGGTATCCAGGATCAACAATTATTAGTTATGAATTGTTTTCTTTCTTTTCTCACCGCACGCAGGGGTTTTTAAGTGGGCAAGAAAAAGGTAAAGATGGCCGCCAAAAGCGGAAAAAAACTTTTCAGATAAGGGTCCCCCCTTATGAATAAAAAACATAAACCCGAGAAAAAATTTTTTGTTTCACGTAAGGGTTTTTTCTTATAATTTGGAAACACAGAGGCCCGCACACAGAAGGTCTGACATGACTATTTAACCCCTGACCCCACGTGAAATGTGACGCCTGTTTCTCGTAATTGTACAATCATAGAATTGAGGTCTAGGAACACTGAGCAGAGGGCGAAGCGGATAGTTTAAATGTTTTCACAATGGAGTAATATGCCATGCGTGTCTCTGATGGTAAAATTTTTTGTTCAAATTTTACTTCAGCCCCCTAGAACTTTTAGTTCCCAGTGATACAATACCCCCCACACAACTGAAAAATTTTTGTGGGAGGCGAAAGTAAAATATATAAATTTGAGAATTGGAGATAGAAAGTATAATTTCAAGATTTTAAAATAGCCCCCCACAACATTAAATGGTGGCTAGAGTCCTTTTCTTTTTTTCTTTTTCATTAATCTTTTCTTTTTTTTCCTTTTTCTTTTTCTTTTTTCATTAGCAATCTTTTTCTTTTTCAGGACCCAGCAATCTTTCAGGACCCAGCAATCTTTTTCATTAGCCCCCCACCGAGCACGATTTCTGGAGAAAAAAGTTTGTACAACAGGGTGCGGCAAAAGATCACGTGGACGAATTTGTCACTTTTTATCTTTTTTTGTTTGGTGTAGTGTTCGTTTGATTTTTCGCTTTTATCTTATTCATAATGTAGCTAACATACCCTGGAAAAATCAGAATGATAACTCTTTTCGTTTTCCGGTAATGCTCTCTGATATGGACCGAGGCTACATTCTGCGCTTGAACCAGTCCGGGCACGCTCAAAAGCACATCGCCAGAACCTCTGGATTTTCCCACAAGACCATTGAAAACACAATGCGTCGCTTTCGTGAGACTGGTAAGACTAATAACCTTCCCCGGAGCGGTATACCCATGACCGCTACCACTTCCTTCAACGTGAGAAGCATCCGAGACAAGATTCGATATAACCCCAAGCGGAGTCTCAGAAAAGTCGCAAAGGAGCTGAATATCTCGAATAGTTCTGTTCGTAACATCGTCAAATCTCGCATGGGACTTCGCTCCATCAAGCTGCAGAAAAGTCACGCATTGACGGACCAGATGAAGGCGACCGTCTTCGTAGATGTCCAGAACTGTCAAAGCGGTTCAAGCCGGTGGAATGTTTGGATATTCTCTTCACCGATGAGAAGTTGTTCAATAATGAGCAGTCCTTCAACCACCAGAACGATAAGATTTGGTCGAAATCGATCAACGAGGCCAATAAGAGTGGCCGTTACGTCTCGAAAAAGAGCCATCCCGCTTCTGTCATGGATTTGCGTGACTCGCAAGACTCCACTCGTTTTCGTCCAGCAGGGAGTCAAAGTGAATGAGAATAACTCTCAACGATATTCTCATGAAGGAAGTGAGGTTTCGGGGGAAGCCGTCCTCGTTGTCCCTTGCGGGAGATTCCATTGGGAAGTTTTGTTTTGGAGGTCCATTGGGTCCGACGCCATGTAGCGTCGTCCACAGTCGCACCGCGTGTAGGTGACCTCCGTCGCGACCATGAAGGAAGTACTTCCCTGGAGCCAGGCTCACTTCGCGGGACTCAAATGGACGTTCCAGTAGGACTCTGCGCCCGCCCACAAGGCTAAAGTGGTGCAAGAGAGATTTCCCCTCCAAGATCACCTCGGCCGAATGACCTCCGTACTCACCTGATTTGATTCCTCTGGACTTCTATGTGTGGTCGTTCCTTGAGAGCAAGGTCTGTGCTTCTCCAGACAAGAATTTGGAAATTCTGAAGCGCGCCGTACAGAAGGGGTGGGATTATTTTGACGTCGCTTACCTGTCCACCACGGTGGGTGCCTTCCCCTAGCGACTCCGCACCTTTGTCAAGGAGAAAGGAGGGATGTTTGAAACTTGAAAACACAGTTATATCCTAAACTATTTGAAAAAACTTTGATCAAAATTTTGTTTAATTTGCTCACTCCTGCCCTTTTGGTACACACTTTTGGTATATATAGTGCTTTCTATTTTATTCTTTGTTTTCGAGACTGTGCAATATATTTCATTCCTATTTTTTTTCTTTCAGCGGCCATATATTTTCATCGCAAGTGGGTAACTGTAAGTTATTTTTTTGTTGAAAAAACGTTGGAGCGCCTTGTAAGGTGTATAGCAGAGTGAGCCAACCTTGACAGCCATGAGAGTGTGCGTTTTGTTGTACCTCATCTTGCGGACGCTCCCATACATGCCACTCCCGATGAAACCTAGATCCTGGAAATTGCAACTATTCTGCTTAGAAAGATTCGGGTTTTGATTTTTTATGTCGAGGCTCAATCTTCTATCTCCGTTCGAATCACTACTTTCTCGAAAAGTCAGAATTTTTTTCAAATTCTTTTTTATTTTAATGATTTACACAGATAGCTTCAGAGCTCGTATTGTGTCTAGCCAGCTCTAATTAGATTATTTACGTCCTCTCAAATCAGTTTGAAGATTATCACGAGTTTTCCAGCGAAAAATTAATCGTATAACTCATAGCGAAGCGTTGGTAAAAGTAAAAATATGTATTAGAGAAAAGAAAAAAGATTGGATGTGTGGGATGGAAGAGGCCCAGATTTCGTCTATGGACTGTCGATCTACACTAGAAATATTAGAAGAAAGGTTTCTGAACAAGGAAGAATAGATGAAAAAAAATTAGAATATCATTAGTATCTGATCAGTGTTATTATGAATTGTTTGTAAAAGGACGAAGTTGTTGTGTAAAACGCAGTCAAATAATATCAGAAAGGAAGATTTATTGTTGGACAGGAAGTTGTTGTGCTGGCCCTGGGAGAGACGAGAAAAACGTTTAGTCTAACAGTGAGGTCTTCAGCAGTGAAGGGGTGCTCCACCGCCTCCGGGGGGAAGTTCAGCTTGTCCGATATGAACATCTGCACGTAGCTCCTGATACAAAACGCATCTATCGTTCGGATATGTTTTCATTTTCAATCTTCTCAGTTATTTAATAATTACTATTTTTTCTAAATATAAGTAATTTTCATTGTCTCCGGTGGCGTCTGTTCTAGAAGAAATTTCAAAATTCCATACATAATTTCTTGAAGGTGAGCGATTTGTCATGAGAGCGATGAGCTCACCCTCTACAATAAGCAAATTTGGTGGTTTGGGAAATCAAATATTCTGTTCTCACTGTGATATCAAACATAATCAAATGTATGAAATTTTATGGACAACGCTGCCACAAATGAAGCATTTGGAATCGTGGCTCTGCTCTGAACCTAGGTGTGATGCAGCGTCAGACAGTGCAGAGTTCTCTGATCGTAGGTTGTCTCTTTGTTATGTCTAAACTCCCAGTTTTCTCTGCTTATCTGCTACCACCGCAAGCTTTTTTCACAATTTCTGCTACCCATATTCATCAAAATTGACAGACTGTAGTGGAAATTGAAGATGATTTAGACAAAATAGGGTTTTATCGACAAACCGCTTTGACTTGAAATGAACTTGTCCATCAACCGCAATCTAAATATCAGGGAAAGCTGATTCGAAACTCTGTTTTCGCTGAAAAAAAAGGTCGATAGAAAACAAAACTGTTTTCAAGGATTTGAAAAAAAGAAGATTTGACCCCTCTATAAATGTATGAACGCATGTGCAATTTCAACAGTCTGCACAGAATCAAACTCTTGAAAGTTTTCCAACAAGAGCATAGCACATACATTGCATTGTTCGGTTCCATGTTGATGCCTAGCGAGAGGAAAGGTGCAGGCGAGCGCGGCGGAATGATCGGGAGCATCGGTCGGTCAACTGAAGAGTTGTCATTTCCACAGAGCTCCCGAGGGGTGCGTGGTTGCCGGTGGGCGTGCTCTGTGACCATAATAGTGGCTCCCACCCGTAAGCGGCCCTTCCAGCACGGCCCCGACCTCGGAAACACCTGGCGGCGTTGAACAACGAGGCACTCAAAAAGAATTTGTTTTCAATTTTAACCAAGTTCCAATACCATTCTTCTCATGCCAATTTTTGGTTCGCGGAAAAGTGATGGAGCTGTGAGTTGTACATACTGCATGCACACTACGGAAGTAGAACGCGGACGGGGTACATCAGAAATTTATCATCAAACTTTTCAACTATACTCCACTCAAAAATAGTTTGCTTTTTTCTGAGAAGCTTGCAAATTTTGGTTATAATTTGATGGTTTGACAATTTTAATCCTCTGGTTGAGGCATAATTTTAAATTTAAAAGTACAGTTAGTACCCTTCTTATAAAAAAAACAATTAATACTAGCCTAGCACGCCGACGAAAACAACGAAGAATAAATAGGGGTTTGAAAGTTTTCCTATTCGGATGAGAAGACAGACTTACTCATCCTTCCAAAATACGTCAAATAAATGTTTCCGAGAGAAAGACAAATAATTTAAAATAATAGAGATGAAGAACGAAGAAAATGATAGATAAGTTCAAGTAAAATACAGCGAAATAAAGAGAAGAAAGAGACAGAAATATAGAAGAAGGAGAGGAAGACAGATAAAATGAGGGAGAGAGCGAGTAGATGGAGAGAACGAGTAGAGGGTGAGAGTGAGTAGAGAGCGAGTAGATTGAGAGAACGAGTAGAGGGTGAGAGTGAGTAGAGAGCGAGTAGATGGAGAGAACGAGTAGAGGGTGAGAGTGAGTAGAGAGCGAGTAGATGGAGAGAACGAGTAGAGGGTGAGAGTGAGTAGAGGGAGAGAACGAGTAGAGAGCGAGTAGATGGAGAGAGCGATTAGAGCGAGAGAGTGAGTAGAGAGCGAGTAGACGGAGAGAGTGAGTAGAGAGCGAGTAGAGGGAGAGAACGAGTAGATGGTGAGAGCGAGTAGAGGGTGAGAGCGAGTAAGGGAGTGAAGAGTAGATAGGGGACAGTGGCTTTCTCTTCAAGCTCTATGTACGTACGCTGTCCTTCTTCCAAATCGATGAGGCTATGTGAATGGATAAATGAAGGGCGAAGAAAGTGTGCACAGCACAAGAGAGTCAGCTGAGAAGGGGAAGCGGAAGTAAGCAGTAGAGTAAGTAAATCAGTGGGAGAAAAATGAGCGGTTAGAGAGCGAGAGAGAGATACAGAGCAAAAAAGAAAAGGAGCGAGAGAGCAAAAGAGATGGCAAAAGAGGGCTGTGGAAAAGATCCAATTAAGTCATACGTAAATTGTGACAAGAAAGCCGCCGAAAAGTTGCACACTTCAAGTTGGAGAGACTTCTTGATTTCTTAACAATTCACTAACCCCACTTTCTAAATATCTATCAATTTTTTAGAGCATAGTTCTTAATTTTTCTCTAGTGGAGGAAAGAGGTTAAGACAAAGAACACGAGATATTGAAAATATCTAAATATTGAAAATTCTCAAGTTTTCAATATTTATATTAGCTCAGTGCTACTTGGCGAGAGCAGACTGACATCACTCAGTTTCAGACTAAGCCTAGGATTAGCCCTGCGAACTTAGCCCCCCCCCCCAGTACGACCTCGTTAGCTAAGCCGTACGGCCTCGTTAGCGTAAACTTTTTCCTAAGCCTAAGCGTTTTCAATGTAAAAATAATTATTTTAGTGTAAAAATAATTTTTTCTAAAGTATGACCCATGGAACCTCTGGGAGGGGGGGAGGACTAAAGTGCAAAGGTGGGTATCACGACTATTCACTCCCGACAATTCACTCCCGACGATTCACTCCTACGACAATTCACTCCAACGACAATTCACTCCCGTTTTTTTAATGAGTTTTTTTTTAATTTTATATTATTTTAGCTTCTTTTTTCGCTTTAAAATTTTCCGTTTGTAGTTTTTTTGCTCTCCGAGAACCCCCTGGACAGAGCTCCGGTAGATATTTGCTCTATGAACGATTCTACCGGCTTCATTAGCTGCCTGTGAGTCCCGATAAGGCACTCGTATATTTTGAGGGTTGTCTAGTCGCTCTTTAGCGAGTTCAGTAAGTAAATGTAATTTCTCGTCTCTTACAAGTTTTCTTCCCAATTATCTCTCGCCTGCCACGTCTTCTTTCTATTATTTATTCTCTCAATTATCTCAAAAATCTCAAAATCTCAAAAACAAAAAATCTCAAAATCAAAATCTCAAAAAAAATCTCAAAAAAAAAATCAAAAAAACAAAACAAAAATCTCAAAATCAAAAATCAAAATCTCAAAATCAAAAAACAAAAATCTCAAAATCAAAAAACAAAAAAAAAATCAAAAAAATCATCTCAAAAAACATATCAAACAAACAAACAATCTCAGCAGATCTGCAACTTAAGCAACTTAAGCGTATATTTTGAGGGTTGTCTAGTCGCTCTTTAGCGAGTTCAGTAAGTAAATGTAATTTCTCGTCTCTTACAAGTTTTCTTCCCAATTATCTCTCGCCTGCCACGTCTTCTTTCTATTATTTATTCTCTCAATTATCTCAAAAATCTCAAAATCTCAAAAACAAAAAATCTCAAAATCAAAATCTCAAAAAAAATCTCAAAAAAAAAATCAAAAAAACAAAACAAAAATCTCAAAATCAAAAATCAAAATCTCAAAATCAAAAAACAAAAATCTCAAAATCAAAAAAAAAATCAAAAAAATCATCTCAAAAAACATATCAAACAAACAAACAATCTCAGCAGATCTGCAACTTAAGCGGGTTGGTGGTTGGGCGGGTGACTCAGCAATGGCTATCTCAGCGGATCTCAAACTTGGGTAATTAAACCCTTTGAGTTTAGGAATAATAATACATCAATGGCGCCGCGCCCGATAAATAATATCCTAAACATCTTAGGGTTAATGGAAACCTAGTAGAATTCTGCTTTAAGAATATATATTAAAAGGAGAAGGATAGAGAAAAGTTTGAGACAAGTAAAGAATATTCTTAATTCTGTACTTAACAAATAGTAAAGACGCGTAACGAACAATAAATACTCTACTTAGAAATCTCTAACATAAAATGAATAACATAAGAGGCCGTATGCATGGAGCAATCCAAAAGGATTATGAGCTTGGATTAGAAGTTATCCAAATACATTTCACTAATCCGGTATGCATGGAAGCTATAATACTTTTGGATTAGAGAAAATCCGACAAAATTCGTAACCCTGCTCCGGAGGTGGGTTAGTGAGTAATCCGAAAGGATTCTCGGCTCAATTTGACCCATTCCGTTCATGTTGCTCTTTTTGAAGTGTGTAGTGAAAGTAAAACGGAACGGAATTTTTTTCTAATTTGCTATGTGGCCGTATGCACGTACCATTTTTGGTGGAAAATGTTAAAGTAAATAGCGTTTTCCTAGAAAATTTCTAAAATCCGTATGTACGTACCATTTCGTTTTCGAGGAAAACTGTTCACTTCGACAAAACAGTTTACCTTCCCCAAGTAGGTGGAAAACGCTATTTTCCCCCCTACCAGAGGTTCCATGGGTCATACTACTGACTCATTTACATTTTCAAATGTTATTTTTACATTTAAAAAAAGTTATTTTTACATCAGAAAGCGCTTAGGTTTAGTAAAAGTTTACGCTAACGAGGCCGTATCAAGAACATGACCCAATTCAACTGACCCATGGAACCTCTGGGAGGGGGGAAGAGGGGGCTAAAGTGGAGAAGTCCCAAATAGAGTACAACGATTACTAAAGATCACCTTTCATCTAACAGATTGATTTAAAACAGGTCGAAAATGTTCATTTTAATATTTTATATACCAATTCCATCAAATTTTACATTCAACATTCAACTCGGCTTTAACAACAACAAAAACAACGAAATTAATTGAAAAAAATGTTGTAATTACATAACAATACTAATATTCGACAATTATAGTGTTTAGAGTGCATTTAGTTTTCGACAATTATAGTTTTTAGAGTGCATTTTTATGCATTTTAGTGCTTACGCCGCGTCCTTTTTGACAATATTCCAAGTTTAAAAAATCTGACATCCATGCATACTGATTTTCATAATCCTAAATTTTTTAACTTTTTTGGATTTTGTAATCCTTGGATTTGAACAATCCAGATTGTTATAATCTGATTTCCATGCATACGGCCTAAGCAGTCTGGGAAATTCACTAAATGGAACGAAAGGAGTAGACTGCGCGAGATGTGCTCTACCGATCGACTATCTAATTAGGTAAGACAGCACAGAAAACATGGAGAGGACAGCATAAGAGAGCCTTCAGAGAGTGAAACAATATTTAGTAGAAGTGAGAAAAGTCGTCTCACTAAAGTGCACACTCTAGACACTTAATATTGAGGTAATCATATTTATTTGATTACATGAAGTAAGACATTTACTTAATTATTTTAGTCTCCTGTTATTTAAATTGTGAGGTAGTTGAATCTATTCAACTAGATAGGCCTCTTTCACAGTGAACAGCTTCTCATCCGAGAAAACTGCCACAAGGTGAGAATTTTCGCGCGTCCGGAGAATAAGGGCGCGGCACCTTTTCAGTCTTAACTCTTTGTTCTTCAGAGTTAGGATGGCAGCCTTTTTAGTACGATATGGGGTCAGCCTCAAACCACTGTTAGATCACATTCGAATGGTCACGCATAATAACACGGTTAAATGTAATCTAGACAACTCTAGGCGAATATGGAATACTATATTAAATTGTTGACGACCAAAATTTTATAACATGTCTAGTAATCATTAGAACATGTCTAGTAAAAACAAAAAACTAATAAATTAACAGAAATGTCGACCAGAAGAAAGACGATATGTGGATTGATCTGTGTAAATCCTATAATTGTGTCATCGGAAGTTCTAAAACATTGAACTCGAACAGGATTTAGTGTATATCTAATAAAACTTCGACTTATAATATGCACCATTAATGACAGCAAATATATTATGAGGTAATCATTAATGAATACACACGCTTTGAAAAGCGAACCGAGTGCGTACGAAACAAAAGAGTCATCCATACAAGCAGAGAACACGTATCACACTTTTTAGAGAGCGCATAGATTTTACCCGCAGCACGGGTTGCGGGAACACTTGAATGCTGAGCGTTTGTGTCAAGTTTGGAGTTTTTGTTTCAAAGTAGTGAGAAATAAACTTTATGAACTTCTTGAAGAAAGAAAAATTCACCAACTACCTTCGAGATGTACAATGTGTGAAAAAGCTCGTCGAGTCAGAAATCGTCTTCTTCGATAACAAAGCGTTGTTTGGTTTAGTCTTCCTCCTGTAAGTGTTAGCTGTGCGCAACTCACCCAGTTCTTACACACACACACTAAACATATTAGCATTCGGATTCTAAGCTCCAGATAAAGTAAGTTTGCGGTAGTGCGTAGTAGTCTACCAAAATAATTCAAGCTTCCTCTTGAAAAAAAGAGCTTTGAACATACGAGCATTTGGAATTGACACATTTCAGAAAGTTTTGCGGTGGGTATAAGCCCATCCCGATAACCTCAATTTCTCTATAGTCGAAAGGTCTGTGATCCTAAGTTTACACTTCGAAAGAAAAACTGAGCACACAACTCATGCTCGAAAAAAAAACTACCTGTACTTTGAAGAGAACATTCTTAATGGAAAACCTATACATTGAATAAACCTTTATTGGTGACCATTCCCGCGTTAAAGCTCGATTAGAGCTGCAAAACTGAGCCATGGGACCTCAGACACGAAATCTCAATGGAAAATTTTTTATACTTCACTGCTCATATTCATCAGATAGCTATGCACCCTGCGCGCACTAGCAAGATCTACCTTTTTTAGATCGAAGTAGATCACTTCTGGAAGAAGGACAAGATTGGTAGCACTCTTATCCACGTGATTTTCTACTCGATGCAAATATTATGTAACACAAGGAGTGTGTTCTTATGCATTCGCAGAACATATCCTTCCAGTGTTAACGCGCGAGTGTTTTCTCGCCAACCAGTATAAAAGGGGCACTCTGACCCTTCTTTCTCAGTTGCAATCCTGTAGCGTACGTGCTAGGCAGTCTCTTCGATGAGCCGCTATCCTGCCGCGATATTAATCTCTAAAAGATGAGATCATAAGCGCGATGACCTCATACCATTCAAATTAGGCGAAAATTTTGAAAGATGATGTCACCTTGACTAACTTTTTTTTGGAAACAAAAGGTCCTGCACGAAATTCCATTTTTAGAACTTACGCGCGTAATTCAATTTCAATTTAGTTAGTAGAGCAAAATTACAAACCAGTCAAGTTTCATTACATTTTTCTTACGGGCATACCCAGTGACAGAGTCAATGTATGCGCTCTGCCCTTTTCTTATTACACGGACTCGATACTTCATGTTCAACCAAAAACGTTAAATGCTTTTTTTAAGTACGGAAACAAAATAGATTGCGATTAGTTAGTATTTTAAGATTCATTTGGAGAGAAAGACGGCATTTGAAATCTCATCTTCTCGTACTTTAAGATATTATTTCGCGTGCTCTCGCAAGATCATCTCGTACCTCACTGATCCAACATTTTTGGGCCAAGAAGGTGCGAGAGCCATGATCTCGTCGTGAAATATTTCAGTTATAATAACACTGACTCGATGATCTCATTCATCGAGCAATGATGTCATCTTTCAAGATACATCGCACGATAGCTTAACTTTTTTTGAGAGATTAATGTCGCGGCTGGTCTTCCCTTCCACGTCTCCTTGGGATCCCGATAGGACTCGTCTAGGACGTCTTACCCAAACCTTCCAAGAACCTTTCATGTTCCTACCTGGGACGCTGACTTGTCAGACGTACCGGTTGAACAGTTGAAGTGGTGGAGGAAGAAGCAACACGAGTTGATTTTTCGGAATCAGAAACTCGTGTTGGAGGCTTGAATTTATTCATAGCCTGGGTGGATTCGCGAGAATCTTAACCTAAAACTCTTTAATGAAAGGTACTTCTAAGAACCTATCCCGTTTCTCACCAGGGACTCTGACTTGTCAGATGTACCGGTGGAGACGGTTGAGTTGGTGGAGGAAGTAACAACATGAGTTGATTTTACGGAATCAAGAACTCGTGTCAGAGGCTTTAATTTAATTCATAGCCTGGGTGGAATCGTGAGAATCTTAACCTTAAACCCTTTTACTAAATTTTTTCTGAGAACCTATCCCGTTTCTCACCAGGGACTCTGACTTGTCAGAGGTACCGGTGGAGACGGTTGAGTTGGTGGAGGAATTAACAACATGAGTTGATTTTATGGAATCAAGAACTCGTGTTGGAGGCTTGAAATTCATTCATAGCCTGGGTGGATTCACTAGAATCTTAACTTTAAACCCTTTTTAAAAGGTACTTCTGAGAACCTATCCCGTTTCTCACCGGGGACTCTGACTTGTCAGAGTTCCGAGAGACGGTTGAGTTGGTGGAGGACATGAGTTGTTTCTTTGAAATATAAAACTCTTGTTGAAGGCTTGAATTTCATTCATAGCCTGGGTTGATTCACGAGAATCTTAACCTTATAACCTTAAACCCTTTTTATTAAAGGTACTTCTGAGAACCTATCCCGTTTCTCACCAGGAACTCTGAGTTGTCAGATGTACCGGTGGAGAAGGTTGAGTTGGTGGAGGAAGTAACAACATGAGTTGATTTTACGGAATCAAGAACTCGTGTTGGAGGCTTGAATTTAATTCATAGCCTGGGTGGATTCGCGAGAATCTTAACCTTAAACCCTTTTGTTAAAGGTACTTTTGAGAACCTATCCCGTTTCTCACCAGGAACTTGTCAGATGTACCGGTGGAGACGGTTGAGTTGGTGGAGGAAGTAACAACATGAGTTGATTTTTCGAAATCAGAAACTCTTGTTGGAGGCTTGAATTTCATTCATAGCCTGAGTTGATTCGCGAGAATTTTAACCTTAAACCCTTTTTACTGAAGGTACTTCTGAGAACCTATCCCGTTTCTCACCAGGAACTCTGACTTGTCAGATGTACCGGTGGAGACGGTTGAGTTGGTGGAGGAAGTAACAACATGAGTTCATTCTTCAAATCTAAAACTCTTGTTGAAGGCTTGAATGTAGTTCATAGCCTGGGTTTATTCACTAGTTGAGAACCCCTACAATTTCTTTTAGAAGATAGTAGAAAAAAGCTGACGTAGACAACAGAGTCTTTAACATGACTATATCCCATTTGTGATAATGTCATTTTGAGTTATCAGGAGTGAATACTGGTCGAACTATGACTTGATAGATAACTTTCACGCACTTGATAATGCTTAGAAGAAATCAAGGTTCACTAGATCTTCAATTCTTGTTGCAGGATGGGAGAGAATCATGAGGACGAGTCCGAACCTAGCAACTGCTCCATCACAAAAGAACCTTCTCTCAGAGCGGAATGATCTTCGAAAAGAAAGGTAAGGAGGCAGCGTGCAGCGATGAGAAGAAGATCTCCATCTCCCTCACACTCCTCGTCATATTCGTCCTCTGAAGAATCAGACGAGGACGTCAGAAACCTGGAAGAGACCTTAAAAAGGTCGTCAGCTGAAAGAGAAGCTTTGATGCAAGCGATGCTACTCCCCACTTCGATTTATGCTCTTCCGCCAAATATCGATGAAGAGATCCCTCAGGAAAGAGGAGCATCGGGAAAGATTTCGAGCCCCAGGGAAGAGCCTGCTGGAAGAGGCACAGAAAAGGGCGGGATCGAATGACATTATCAAGTCACTCGACAAATTCAAAGCTTCGCGGAAGAAGTAGAAGAAGCCAAATCCACCAAAAAAGTCAGCGAATTATTCCTGTGAGAATAACAATATTTGTAAGACTATCGTAAAGACCCGAGATTCCTCCCATCAACTAAAAGCCGGGAAAATAAGGAACCATTCTCACTAATGGGTTAATGGTTTGGGATAGTTTTGGGATAAGATCACCCACACTTATAGTTTATCCAGCGATCCTTGGGTTAAACGATGTGTCTACGGGTACTGCTTGGATTTCGAAAGATCACCCACACTTATGAGAGGTCTAAGTAAGGTGAATAGAGCTAGGAAAGACGAATCCCTTATCGGAGAGAAAGTGCATCACCTCTTATCAAAAGGAGCAATTGTCGAAGTACAAACTGGGGGAAAGTTTGGTTATCTAGCATCTTCTGTGTCAAAAAGAAAGAAGGTGGATCAAGACCAATTATCAACTTGAAACCCTTAAATGCATACTTGAACGTTAAACACTTCAAAATGGATCAATTTCACATGATTCGCATTTTCGCGATTAAGAACGATTTCATGGTCGAAATTGATTTTCAAGTTGCATATCAAGCAATACCCATCCACAAAGACCATCAAAAACAACTGGGTTTTGAGTCCAAGGGAAGACAGTACAAGTTCACAGTTCTTCCTTTCGGTCTAGCATCAGCTCCTTACGTTTATTTACGCTTAATGAAAGTAGTCGCTGAAGAGCTGAGAGCACTAGGAGTTCGACTTTTGGTTTACCTAGATGACTGGATCATCTTTGAGAACAACAAAACCAAATTAACAGAAATAGTAGATCAAGCACAGAGGCTATTTGAAAACCTGGGTTTGACAGTGAACAAGAAGAAGTCTTGTACCATACCGTCTATTAGAGTCGAATTTCTGGGATTCATTGTGGATACTTGCAAAGGAACAGTAGAGATACCACAAAAAAGATAATAAGGTTAAACAATTAGCCTCAGAGATATTGGAGAAAGACCAAGTAAGGTTGAGTAGAATTGCGACTTTCCTAGGGAAAGCAACTTCATTTCTTCCAATATCGGGTTATCTACAATTTCACCTGCGTACAATTCAACGTTGGTTATCAAAAAAGACAAACCCAAGTCCACAATCATCTTTTGATAAAATAGCTACCATCAGCTGTAAGAGACAAGTTAAGATGGTGGTGTAATCAATTCTCATCAGAACATTATGAAGATATCACCTGGAAACCGGTCACAGGAGATACGGTTACATCAGATGCTTCTGATGAGGGTTGGGGCGCGGTTTGGAATGGGATAACAACTGGCGGTAGATGGTCGGAAAACGAAAGATCCTTTCATATTAACGTAAAGGAAACCTTAGCGGCTTTTTTCGCCCTGGGTTCCTTCATAGATAATAAGAGGAAAACAACTATCCGACTAGAATTGGATAACACATCTGCAGTATACTATATTAACAAGTTCGGAGGGTCAAAGAGTGCACAACTTGACAGTGTAACACATATGATTTGGAACTTCGCCAGAGATAGAAATTTGCACTTAATTGCAACCTATAAACCTGGTATAGAAAATACTGTAGCAGACTTCGAATCTCGTAACTTCTTCGAAAAGACAGAATTCAGTCTGCACACGAACTTGACCAATCTCATTTTCAAGACATTTGGGAAACCAGACTGGGACTTATTCGTCTCTAGACTTAATTTCAAAGGCAAAAAGTTCGTATCCTACCGTTCAGATCCCCTCTCAGCAGCGACCGACGCATTCGCTCAGAGTTGGTCGGGGATCTCAAGTTACGCATTTCCACCTTTCCCGTTGATCGGAAGGGTTGTTCAAAAGGCAGCTCAGGAGAGAGCGGATCTTTTGTTGGTGACCCCTCATTGGCCAGGCCAATGGTGGTATCCCCTAGTACTGAAATACTCGCAGGGACTAATGTTGCCTCTTCCTTACCAAGCAGATATGCTGACAGATCAAAAGGGAGAGCCACATTCCAAGACGGTGAACGGGAGTTTACGCCTGATAGCATGGAAGATATCAGGGAGTTCCTTAGAAAAGCAGGTTACAACCAAACAGCCATATAAGCAGTTATGAATAACTGGGCCCCAGGGACCCACAATCAATATATTTCTGCTTTAAGGAAGTGGGCTAGTTACTGCAATGAGAAGCAGCTAGACAAACACTACCCAAAAACCCCGGACATAGTCAACTTTCTTGCTCACTTACACACCATAGGTCTCAGCTACTCAACTCTGGTTACGCACAAAAGCGCGGTTATCACACTCACTCAATTTTTGCAAAAGAGCAAGAAACACGCTATCGATGAAGAATTGATTAAAAAAGCACTCAAAGGATTCTTCAGAAAGAGACCTTCTGCCCCAAAATACTCTCAGATTTGGAATGTAGCGGAGGTACTTGATTACCTAAAGGATTTGGGAGAAAACGATTTGTTGTCACTAAGACAACTATTCTATCAATTCTTTATTCCGCTTGAAACAAAACATAATGTTAAGTGACGAAACAGATGACACTGTCACAAGAAAAGTGAATTCAGTGAAGGTTATGAAAAGTGAGATCTAAATATGACAAGAACAATGAGGAACATTTCATTTTAGGAAAATAGGAAAGCACACAAAAAAAAGCAAAGAAAGCAAAGCTTGTATCTTCAGTTATGAACTATTCATCAGCAATTAAGAACTATTCATCCGCAATAATAACTTGAAATTCCAAAAATTCAACTCACTCTTTATCATTCGAGAGCTAACTGAGAACACAAATAAAATTGAAAAAAAAAGAGGAGAAACAGAAACAAAACATTTGAAGAAACAAAGCACTTGAATTAAAAATGTATTCTAGAGTTGGTGACAATGGTCTCACAATCAAGCTTGATAAGTTCATTTCTAAAAATGCTAGAAGAGCTTGTAGAAACCAAAGAACAAGGTAACTTATTCCAGACATTAATCATTCTTGAGGCACAAGTGCTTGTTCTGCTTTGATATTTACACGGCAAGCATATTCTGTAGTTATTCGACTCTCTCAGCGAATAAGGCGATGGGCAAAGTTCAAACATATTTGAGTAATCTACTTGAATATTTCCGTGCAGACATTTATGGATGAACACAAGATCGGCCACATTTCTTCTATATTCAAGCGAGGAGATGGAAAGAAAATTCAGTCTAGCAACATAACTCATTTTGGGTAATCCGGCCCTTTGTAGTAACCTTCGTGTAAATGATCTTTGCACTTTTTCTATGCAGTTAACGAGACCGATAGTTACTGGGGACCATAACTCACTCCCATATTCAATAAGGGGTCTTATGTATGTGGTGTATATTCTGAGCAGAACTTTAATTGATTTGGTTTTAAAGGCTCTGAAGATCATGTTTATACATTTTTGGGACTTTAGGGAGGTTAGTTCAATATGTTTAGAGAATGTGATATCTTCCTGAAATGTAATGCCAAGATCTTTCACTAATGAAGTAGTTGGTATGATATTGTCTTCTAGGTTATATGTTACTTTTGGATTCCTAGGACCACAGTGCATGATAAAGCATTTTTGAGTTGATATCACAAGTCCCCAAGTCAGTGAGTAATCGGAAATGGAATCCAGACTTTTCTGAAGAGAGTCTCTGTTCTTGGAAAAAATTTTGAGGTCATCGGCATATAGAAAACCATGGACATCTGGCTCTATGTGCTCCATGATATCATTTATAAATATTGAAAAGAGGAGGGGTCCAAGGCAACTCCCCTGGGGAACACCACTGTTGTATACTTTAGGGCCTGATAATGTTTCTCCGATTGAGACTTTCGAGGACCTGCTCGTGAGAAAAGAACGGATAAGATAGAGGAGGTTGCCCGTTATTCCCACTTTTTCAAGTTTGTGAACAAGAAATCTTATGTTTACAGAGTCGAAAGCCCGTGAAAAGTCGACTAGACAGATGTCAAAGTCTATTTTTTTATTCTGAAGCGTGAGGTAAATGGAATGAGCCTCTACCAGGGATGTTACCGTGGACCGTCTCCGACGGAAACCATGTTGTTTGGGATGTAGTATGCCATTGGTTTCCAGATATTGATAAGTTATATTGAAGATCAGTTTCTCGAATACCTTTGACATAGAGCACACCATAGTGATAGGACGATAATTTTCGATCTGAGAGCGGGGCCCTTTTTTATGAACTGGTTTGATTATTCCTTTTTTCCAGGCCAGAGGGTAGTGCCCTAAGGTTAGTGAGTTGGTGAAAATGATTGAGAGAGGTATGGCCAGTGAGTCCAGACAATTTTTGAGTAGTCTACTTGGAATAAAGTCAGGGGAAGAGTTCAGTTTCGGAGCTATTCGTTTCAGAATGGAGTTCACCTCAAAAGGGGAGATGTCATTAATGTGGTCGAGGTGAAAATTCGGGCGAGAGATCTGAAGGGGTCCACTGATTGGTAAGGGTTGTAACTTATCAAAATACTCGGCGAAGTGAGTTGCTTGTTCGAAGGGGATAGTAGTTGGTTTATTGTTCACTATGAGAGCAGGAATAGATGTGTTGCTTTTAATGCGGTTGGATATAGTTCTGAAGAATACCTTATAGTTTCTCGGGAACTTAAGCTTGTCTTCCCTAAGAACCTCGAATTTGACTAGTTCTTTGTGAAGTTTCTTGGATGTGCGTAATGACGTAATGGAGAGAGGGTTTCGTTTGTTACTTCTCTGTAGGAAGCTGTATAATCTTCTTATCTTGGGGGGATATTTCAAATGTGTTTTGACATTCTTATTTTTTGGAATCCTATTATCTATTATGAATTGGATGATGTTGGTTAATTTATCGACACTTTCGTCAATAGTTAGGTTTGAGAGCATGTAAGTCCAGTCGATGCTAAAGAGGTCTGAGTTGATTATTTCCCAATCTGCCTTTTTCCAGTCTAACGATGAGCTGGTGCTTGTGATAATACGCTTGGCTCTATCTCTGATTTCAAAGTATATTGAGGCATGATCGCTGGTGGAGAAGGGAGGTCTGACAATACAGTCTTTTATGATATTTGAATTACAGAGCAGGCAATCGAGTGTATTTTGAAGTCTAGTGGGAGAAAGTACGAGTTGTTTAAGATTGTTGTCGCATGTCATGTTTAAGAATGCAACAGACATACTACATGTATTGGGAGCGGTGAGATTTGCCCAGTCTATCTTGGGGAGGTTCATGTCTCCGCACAGAATGGTGGGAAATACTTCAGTAACATGAGAGGTGATAAACGAGCAGAGATCCTTTGTATTTTCTACTCCACAGCTAGGAGATCGATATATATTAATCAGTCTAATGGCCGAGAAAGCAAACGAGAAAGATGTGTTAGGATAAATGTCTATTACTAACCCCTCGCACTGAGCCTTGCTATATTGAACAACTAAAGATGAGGAGATGGCATTATCTACTAGAATGGCTACGCCTCCTCCTCTTTGTGCCAATCTGTCACCTCTGAATACCGTGAAGGGTAAACTATCGGTTAGAATGGAGTCGGGAAGCTCACTGTGCATCCATGTCTCAGATAGTAAGAGAATGTGATATTTACAGCAACGAAGAAGAAAATAAAGATCATATAGCTTATTCATCACTGATCTACAGTTGAAATACAAGCATTTGATTACTTCTTTTCTAGCTCTTTTATCCGACTTATCCTATGGTGAATAACGAGAGGTTTTCCTAACATTTCTTCTTCTGGAAACAAATTCGTCTGACTTTCTGGGGCATGAGGCAGATTCTTCGGCGTTTCTGGTAATGCGTCTGCTTCTGACTTGTAGCGGCTTCACTGAGCTTTCCGCCAGAGAAGGAAAGTCAGTAGAAGAAGCCTCGAATGTAGATGTCGACCGGGCCCCAGAGTTCACCAGCGAAGACGATGGCATTTGGGAGTGTTGAGTTGAACTGGCTAAGGGGGATAGTGACGAAGAGGCGGGAGGAGGGGAAATTGGTCGATAGGGTACTCGTTTGTAAGACTGGGCAAAACGAGGAAAGGCAGGGATTAGGTGAGCATCGACCACTTTGGCAGGGGGAAAAGATGGGTTAGTGGATATTCGGATGCAGTCTCTCTCGGCTTGAAGCTCTGCCGGCGAGAGGTCAGCTCGGGAGTAACATCCTTTAGGAAAAGGGTGTTTCGCCTTTCTGCAAAGTTCCAGAAAAAGGTTACGCTTTCCAAGCGAAGAAAACTCAATTTTCATGGGACGGCCATGAGGAGCAGAGAGACGTGGGCGATCAATTGGGTGACGATGATGATTGATATTACCCTTCTCTAGGTCGTCAATAAGGTCCGCTGAATTGAGTCTGATGATAAGACGTGAGATAAGATCTTTATCTTTGCAACACGTATCATCCTCTGACTTGCCTTCTGGAAGTCCGATAATAACAGCTCGTTTACCTTTTCCTATGAGCATATCCTTGTCTCGATAAGTGGATTCGACGATAGCTGAATACAAGTGGGGTCTAAGTGTGGCCGGAGAGACAGATGACTTTATGGATTGCATTTCTTCACTAATCCGTAGAAGTTGCTGTGACTGGTCCAGAATTACTTTGTTCATGTCAGAAATCTGTTGGGACTGAGCAAGTATCATCTGTTGAAGCGGCTGCATAACTTTTGTCAGCGTTTCTCGGACAAGACTATCGATGAACGGAAGAGAGACTGTGGGAATTTGGAGGTTGCAAAGATTAGGAGGAGATTTGCCATCAATTGGCAGAGCTCGGGAAGGGTCACCACTCATAGAGAACGGAGATCATTCAATGAACGGAGATCATTCAATGAGAACGGAGATCATTCAATGAGAACGGAGATCATTCAATGAACGGAGATCATTCAATGAACGGAGATCATTCAATGAGAACGGAGATCATTCAATGAGAACGGAGATCATTCAATGAGAACGGAGATCATTCAATGAGAACGGAGATCATTCAATGAGAACGGAGATCATTCAATGTGAACGGAGATCATTCAATGAACGGAGATCATTCAATGAGAACGGAGATCATTCAATGAACGGAGATCATTCAATGAGAACGGAGATCATTCAATGAGAACGGAGATCATTCAATGATTCACTATTGGAAAAGCTGGTGATGTTACTAGCTTTATGTTCTCCAAACAGGGTCTCAGAGATAGCTAAGTTCTCCCAAGATTCAGTTCAAAAAAGTACAGATAAATGGGTGTTTACCATATCACATATGAACAAGAATCCGAAGGTTGGGTCTAGGCCACACACAGCATTGTTTGAATGCTTCAAAAAAGACTCCAACATTTGTCCAATCAGTAACATGAAGGATTACATAGAGAGAACAAAAGAATACCGAAAACATGATGGTTATTTAATGAGGTGAACAATAAAACAACATGGAAAAGTATGTAACTCAACCATCGCCAGATGGTTGAGGGAAGTTCTATCCTCGGCGGGTATAGATAGTACTTATGGAGCCCACTCCACCAGAGCAGCCTCCACTTCGGCGGGCAGCCGTGGAGGTCTCAGCAGACAATTATGGCTGCCGCAAACTGGGCACCAGGGGTGTCAACTTTTGAAAAGTTTTACCACAAAGAGTCTCACATTTCGTATCAGGAGGTTATTCTGAATGAGAGGTGTGTTGAATAAGCTATCTGATGAATATGAGCAGTGAAGTATAATGTTATGTTTTGCAAGACAAACACAGTTTGTTGAAGTAAAACATTTATTATGCTTCACTGCGAATATTCATCACAAATACCCACCCTAAAAACTCTCGTTTTTCTCCCACCCAAAGACCTCTCATTGCAGAGAAAAGAAGAAATCTCTTCCGAAGGAAGCAGCGTCTGACAGAAAGACAGAACCGGGAAAGAAGAGAAAACACTGGAGAACCAAAAAGTGATGTGTTTGGCGAATAATGTTGTGAATAAAGTTGTTCACATACCACGAGAGCTACAGGATTGCAACTGAGAAAGAAGGGTCAGAGTGCCCCTTTTATACTGGTTGGCGAGCAAACACTCGCGCGTTGACACTGGAAGGATATGTTCTGCGAATGCATAAGAACACACTCGTGTTACATAATATTTTTATCGAGTAGAAAATCACGTGGACAAGAGTGCTACCAATCTTGTCCTTCTTCCAGAAGTGATCTACTTCGATCTAAAAAAAGGTAGATCTTGCTAGTGCGCGCAGGGTGCATAGCTATCTGATGAATATTCGCAGTGAAGCATGATAAATGTTTCACTTCAACAAACTGTGTTTGTCTTGCAAAACATAACAGTTTAAATTAACTTCAATTTCAAAAGTAACAAAAATTAAACTGATATTTGTTGTGAGGATAATTCGTCAAGTGCTTTAAAGCTTTCGTCTTACTCCCTTAACAAGGATTTTTTGTGTAACGCGATCACGGACATCTTTATTAGCCCGGCCCTGAACAACAGGCAGTTGATTGATTTCCGTCTGCCCAAACCTCTCCGATGAACTCAGTCTGTTTTTTTTTAGCTAGATCTAGCAATACCCAATAAGCAACCTTGCCTTGTTTTGCAACTATTTCTCCAGTTTGCCAGTATACGTCGTTCTTAGGCACGCCGATTTTGTATTTCACTCGATCTCCATCAGAGAACTTTTTCGGCTCCACTCCGTGGCGCTTATCGAACTGTGCTTTCATTTTCTGGTCAACCTCCTGAGAATTTGACAAGGCTTCAGCAAATCCACTCTTCCTCTTATCTGTCTTCCGATGAACAACTGGGAAGGGCGTTTCCCTTCCTCACATTGGCCATTCGGGTTCTTTTTGTAGTGCAACAAGAAAGAGTGCAAGATTTCAGCTGTAGGCATTTCTCCTTTCATCTGATCAAACTTCTTTTGAACGTATCTACGAACTTTTCTGCTTGTCCGTTCGACTGTGGATGATACGGTGGGCTTGTGATATGTCTGACACCATTTCTCACACAATAGTTCTCAAACAACGCAGATGTGAATTGCGTTCCATAGTCTGTCACGACTACTTCAGGCAGACCATTCTTGCACACAACACCTCGCGCGTTTGCCTCTTTTAATGAGGAAATGACCACAGAGAAACCTTTATCGAGAAAGATCTAGTGCGCGCGTGGCTACTACGTGTTGCTTGAAGTTGAGCTTAGAGTCCAAAAAAATACCGGAGTCTCTGAAGACCTTTATCAGCGAGCTATCCATGAAGTGATCGTTTCAAGATTTCCCAAGATGGAGACAGCTTATTTTCTCGAAAACTAAGGGAAGGTTGAATTCACTTGACCAATCTGAGAAATTGTTTATAGATAGTTAGGAGAATCAGAGTCCTCGCTATAAATTTTAAGGCAAACAAGGAAAACTTCACATTCGAGGGAATACAGCTCTCAATGTCATTGATGAAGCAGAGGAACAAGAGGGGCCCTAGAAATGTCCCTTGTGGTACCCCGCTGAGTACTGGGAAAGAATTAGAGTTGAAATTTTCTATGTGAACCTTAAATGAACGGTTTTCAGGAATAAAGTAATCCAGTCTATTAGGGCGACAGGAAGTCCCATGTAATGAAGCTTTTTGGTCAACTCTGAATGTGAGCCTTGTCGAAAGCCCTAGCGAAATCAAACTAGATAACATTTAGTTCTTGATGTGTCTGAAGAGATATTTCCCACTCACTGATAGATTTCAAAAGTTGCAACTCACAACTTCTTCATGATATGAAGCCATATTGGGACTTCGAGAATAAGTTTCTGTAGTGAAGTCTGACGTGATAAGATAAATGCTCTAAGAATATGATGTTGAAATCTTGTAATTGAGTTTCACTACGGATGATTTTTCTTCTAGAAATTTTTTTCTCGAAGAGGTCTGATTAGAATACACAGCATGGCTTGAATCTCCTAAACTTCTGCCCGCTGCGCCTTTGAAGCTTGATTGATCATATCACATACACATACTTCTTGGTTTGTCTCGTCTGTCACTTTGTCTGTCACTTTCATCTCAAATGCAGTCATTCATTCATTCTTTATTTCCATGTACATATGTATGTTTAACGTGGAATCGAAATATAAAAGCAATATAACATGGATTTTTATATATGATAAAATTAGAAATGAAAAAGACGAAGGTGAGGTATTACAGTGGCAGTGTATTAAAGCGATTAGTCAGAAACAATAGGGCTAGGTAAAATAGTATGTTTAGGAAGTTCTTTCAGTTTCGTCAGAAACATCATATCAGAATGAATGCATACTATTTCAGAAGGTAGGCAGTTCCATATAGAGATAATTCTTGATGCACATGTAGAGAACCGGGAGCTGTTTATAGCGAAAGGCAACGCGATTCTCAACTTGTGAGCATTTCTAGTATTCTTAAGAAGTGGTTTAACAATGAATGGTCTGGAAGAACCAAATTCAGAACACGAATGTACTCTTTTATGGATAAATACTAGGTCAGCAACAACGCGACGGTATTCAACTGACTCTAGATTGGTTGTTGGGGATTGGGCGTACATAAGTGACAAAAGCTAGTGTCAGAACATCAAGAGACTTAGTCTTGAATGTACGCAAGAATAAGTTCGCAAGGTTTGTTGCTTTCTTACAGATAATCTCGACTTGTTTATTGGAGGAAAGATTATCACAGAACACAACGCCTAAATCATTTACTTCAGAAGATTTATTCATGACCACTCCGTTAAGATAGTAATTCATCATGGCATTGGAACCGAAGTGTGAAACAACGCATTTTTTAGCAGATAGCTCAAGATTGGAATGTTGACACCAGTTATAGATGTTATCAATGGCTATTTGGAGATCGGAAGAGAAAAGTGGTACTTCAGTAAAGAGTTTCACGTCGTCGGCATATATCGAATATTGCACAGTCGAAGGAATAACTTCCTTTATGTCATCGATAAATAATAAGAATAATTTAGGGCCGATTGTTGATCCTTGGGGCACACCACTAATTACAGAGGAAGTGCTTAAAAACTCGTAGTCAACACAAATAGTCTGCATTCTTTCAGTCAAATAATCACGAATCCATCCAAGGACAGGATTACAAATTCCTATATTTTCAAGTTTGCGTACTAAAAAATTATGGTCTATTGTGTCAAAGGCCTTAGATATGTCAAGGAGAACAACGTCGACAGCCTTTCCATGAGACAGTAAATCCGCAAGGTAACAATGTGATTGTACTAGTGAAGTTACTGTGGACCTTTTGCTTCTGAAACCGAATTGATGAGGAGATAGAATATAATTGTTCTCCAAGTAAGCATCAATTTGACTAATCAAAACGTTTTCGATAACTTTAGAGATTGAACAAGTTAACGAAATAGGACGATAACTTGAAAGTTGATCTGCCGCAGATTTGGGTTTAGGGATGGGTTTAACTATCGTCATTTTCCAGAGAGAGGGTGCCTGCCTTTCCAGAAAGTAAAGAATTGTTTAAAATTATAGATAAACTTTTCAGAAGCACAAAACGCAGTTTCTTGAAAACAATATTTGGTATGGTGTCAGGAGAAGTATTACACTTAGTGCTCAACTTTATAATACCATTCAATATCATATCATGAGTTATGAAATCAAAGTAAAATTTCGAGGGAGTCGTAAGATAGATCTCAGGAACAGTAGAACGAGGGGTCGAGTACACCGAAGAGAAAAAATCTGAGAAAGCTTCGGCTTTAGATAATGAAGTAACCAAAGTTCGATTAGATTGAACAACTATTGTGGGCATTGCTGAATTACGGCCCTTAGAGCGACTGCGACATTCGGAATAAAACAATTTCATATTTCCTTTACTAACTAGTTTGCTTTCTTTCTCAATCTGGTGCAAATGTAACTGTTCAGAAAATTCAGCAGAAAGATTGTGGCTGTAAACAGAATTAGGAGAATGAAGTGTAGCTCGTTGAAGCTTGTAATACATTGTTCGGAGCCTAGGTGGATAGAGGTCGATATCAGAGAAATCGGAGAAAAATGGGACGAAACGGTCGATAAGGTGGACAAGGAAGTCAACAAAGTAGTTATGAGCAGCGTCAGAGACGAAAAGAGCTAGAGAAAGCATCCAGTCATGAGATGCAATCAGCCATTCCATCATAGCCCAATTCGCCCGCGCGAAATTTTTATAGAAGGAGCCGAAGGAACAGGAAAAGCTGAGAAAGACACTTGAAATTCTACGGTGGCATGGTCACTTGATGAAAAAGGTGCAATCACAATACAGTCGGAAACAACTATACTATTAGACAGCACAATATATAAAATGTTCGTACCACGTGTTGGTTGGGAGACGAATTGAAAAAATGCTCATCGCAGCAGAAATCTAAGAACAAGGAATGATTCTCATTGTGTATATGTAGGCTATTCCACTCAATAAATGGAAGATTGAGATCTCCTACTACCACCATAGGTATATTGGGAAGACTAATCGATTTAATGTAGGACAACCAACTGACCATCGTTGCTGATGTACAGGAAGGGGAACGGTAGATCACTACGCATCGCATTTGCCGTGGAAGTGCAATAGGGTTGAAGATATCGAGATATATCACTTCTATGCCATTATCTTGGAAAGAGGAAACTAGAACAGATGGAATATTAAGGGAGACAAATGCGGCAACTCCTCCGCCTCGATTAGGATTATTTAGGGAACGATCACATCTATACAACAAATAGTTATGCTCCTTCAAAAACTCATGATCGGAATCTAAGGAAGAAAGCCAAGTTTCTGTAACGAAAACAAGATCATAGTTATTGTAAATAAGCAAAAAATCAAGATCAGCTACTTTATTGCGTATAGATCTCGCATTGAATAAACATGCTTTCGTTAAAGGGCAAGAAAAAGAATTCTTAACACTGCCACTGACCTAGCGAGAAGTTCTTTTGGTAACGTTAGCAAATGACCTCTTCTGTTCTTCTCGGAATGGTCTCGGCGTCGATAGCTTGGACAGCTGAGTTCCTCTGACGGTCCACTCTAACTGCCCGGCCGCCTGGTTCCGTTTTCTTGCAATATGTCTGCACTGCTTTTCTAATTCGAGTCCAGTTCTGGTCAAGTCTTCTCTGACGAAGACTCGGGGAAGAGACTGCAGGACATTAAGACTTGAAGTTCTTATCTTTTTCAGACAAGCTGAGCGAAGAGTTGTAGACGGTAGAAATATCTTCAGACTCGTATTTTGTGCTCCGCTCTGCCAAACCGCTTGTATTTGACTTCGCCTCTCTTAAAGGCCTCCGAAATGCCCTGGATATCCAGTTCTTGTATGAACTTTGAAACGAAGGTTTCATCGTTCGCGGCTGTGACTGAGTCCGATTCGTGTTCCTCCATACCAACAACCACGATATTCTTGGCCTTCTCTTCAATAACATCTTTGTCTTCGAGTAGGCAGCGTCTGACTGCCTCATATGCAACAGCGTCTGGAGACAAAGTGAAATGAGTAGATTGGGCTGCTGATGAAACGGCAAACTTTTCTTGAGTGAGAGACTCAATCTGCTTGTTTTGAGCCTCAATGGTTCGCGCTTGAGTTGCTATCGTGTCTGCTTGTAAACGGATGGTTTCCAGAAGAGAGGCGACTTCAATGTTGGCAGACGAAGAGGATATGTTTGAACAGGAATAGGATATAGGGCACTGGGTCAAGAAATCAATATCAGAGCTCTCAATAAACGCACTGCTCACTGTGAGAGAAAAGTGCAAAAGAGAAAAGTGCAGTCTTAGCTATTTTCAACTTCAAGGTGTTCCTCAGTACGCGTTTGAATGTAGAAATTCATCCGTATTATCTCACGAGCTTTGAATTTTCTACTCTGCTTTTTCTCTGTTTACATTACCAGTATCGAAATAAAAACATTAAAATTAACCCATAGTTGCTATTTTATACTCACTTTTTTAAAGTTTTTTTCCGAATTCATTCAACGGCTCCTTTTTTATTAGTCAATTATATTCTTTGCTTGAGAATATCAAAACATATGCGTCCGTAGTCTTTACTATTACATCTTAGTGAAAGTGCTTTTCTCGAAAAAGAAAAATTTCTTAACCGAAAGCAATCATTTAAAAGCAGAGAAAAACCTTATTACCAATTTTTAAAATTCAAAAACTTCAATGGCTAAGTCAAAAAACAGTTGCTCAAATTTTATATCATAGGAGAAAGCCAAAGAAGATGAAACATCTGATATTAAAGCCTATTGCGGCTAAAACCTACAGAAATGGGTAAGAATAATATGGTAATATCTGAGGCATTAATCCCAACTTGGTGGAGTCGTATATCCATGGCAATGTCTCGATCGATAAAGCATTAATCCCAACTTGGCAGAGTCTTATGTCCATGGCAATGTCTCGATTGATAAAGCCATATGGGTTCAAAACTGAATGCGGCCAAGTGAGAAGCAAATCTTCAAAAAGCCATGTGTGATAGAGTAAAAACGAATAGTCAAGCACGTGTGTTGTAATCATAAGTGTAAAAATCATACGTGATAGTCAGAAATGCGCAAAGTGATAACTTCACCAACATGTAAAAAAAACATAGAAAATTGTAAAACTTCTTATATACTCATTTGTTTCTTAGATATTTTAAAGTTAGTTCTTTGGGTAAATACGTCTTTTTTAAAACCTAAAGAAGGTTGAAAAAAATATTTTTAAAATACAATGAATTTCTACTCGACCAGTTCTGGAATGTCATCAAATTCATCGGATGATGGGTAAAGGAAGACTGGTATCTGCTTCATTGACTTTTCAGTAGAGGAGTTCACCTGCAATCAATTTTTCGGGATAATGCTCTTTGAAAAGAAGCTTTCAAGACCTAATTCAATCAATGTTTCGGGATTATGCTCTTTGAAAAGAAGCTTTCAAAACCTAATTCAATCAATATTTCGGGATTATGCTCTTTGAAAAGAAGCTTTCAAAACCTAATTCAATCAATATTTCGGGATTATGCTTTTTACAAAGAAGCTTTCGAAACCTAATTCAATCAATATTTCGGGATTTTTTTGTTGAAAATAAGCTTTCAAAACCTAATTCAATCAATATTTCGGGATTATGCTCTTTGAAAAGAAGCTTTCAAAACCTAATTCAATAAATATTTCGGGATTATGCTCTTTGAAAAGAAGCTTTCAAAACCTAATTCTAAGAAATGAGGCGTAACATGTTGATGGAAATCGTAAGAAACATTCATGATTGGGGTCTATCTATAAATTCTCCAAACCTCTTTCTTTGTTTTCTTTTCAAAGTCTTCTGTATTGATGTCGTTTCCTTGCAAATCAGAAGATAAATTCACTTCTTGCATTTTCTTCGCGAGTTCATCTTCTGACATGGCCACTTTCACGTCCTTATTTGACTTTTTTCTGAGAATATAGAGCTAAATTGATTTTTTTTGTTACACAACTAATTTTTCTAATGAAAAAGTTTATTCAAATATTTCAGCCTGACTACCTTACCCCTCTCTGTTTGAATGGTTCAATTTTAGAACAATATTTTTGATTTCTATGGAACATAAGTTTATAATCTTTTTAATATGAACTCCCTTTCTCGAACTTTTAAAAACTATTCGCAACTGAGAACTCACTCTATCATTTTGAAGACATATTCTCGTCTTTTCTCTGGCGCCATCTTCGCCAGAGCCTCAACCTTTTTCTGGTCTTCGACATGCTGCCTGGCACTCACAACCATCTCAAGTAGCTCTGCTGCGAGCGAATGCTCTTTGCCCCACACGAAGCATATCATGTCGCAAGATTCTCTGTAAATTGTGTACCTGATTAGAGTATTATATTCACTCCATTTTAGGCCCTTCAATTCATTTCAATTTTTCATTCCGCTTGAAACAAAACATCATGTTGAGGGACGAAACAGATGACACTGTCACAAAAAAAGTGAATTCAGTGAAGGTGATGGAAAGTGAGATGGTCTAAATATGACAAGAACAATCATGAACATTTCATTTTAGGAAAATCAGAAAACACACAAAAAAGCAAAGAAAGCAAAGCTTGTATCTTCAGTTAAGAACTATTCATCCGAAACAATAACTTGATATCCCAAATATTATACTCCCTCTTTATCATTCGAGAGCTAACCGAGAACACAAATGTAATGGAAAAAAGAGAAGAAACAAAGCACTTGAATTAAAAATGTATTCTAGAGTTCGTGACAATGGTCTCACAATCAAGCTTGATAAGTTCATTTCTAAAGATGCTAGAAGAGCTTATAGAAACCAAAGAGCAAGGTAACTTATTCCAGACATTAATCATACTTGAGCCCCAAGTGCTTGTTCTGCTTTGATATTTACACAGCAAGCATATTCTGTAGTTATTTGATTCTCTCAGCGAATAAGGCGATGGGCGAAGTTTAATCATATTTGAGTAATCTATGTATTTGAATATTTCCGTGCAGACATTTATGGATTAACACAAGATCGGCCACATTTCTTCTACATTTCTGTATATTCAAGCGAAGAGATGGAAAGAAAATTCAGTCTAGCAACATAACTCATTTTGGGTAGTCCCGCCCTTTGTAGTAACCTTCGTGTAAATGATCTTTGCAATTTTTCTATGCAGTAAACGAGACCGATCGTTACTGGGAACCACACCTCACTCCCATATTCAATAAGCGATCTTTTGTATGTGGTGTATATTCTGAGCAGAATATTTATTGATTTGGTTTTAAAAGCTCTAAAGATCATGTTTATACATTTTTGGGACTTTAGGGAGGTTAGTTCAATATGTTTAGAGAATGTGACATCTTCATTAAATATAATGCCCAGATCTTTAACTAATGAAGTAGTTGGTATAATATTGTCTTCGAGGTGATATGTTACTTTTGGATTCCTAGGACCACAGTGCATGATGAAGCATTTTGGAGTTGATATCACAAGTCCCCAGGTCAGTGAGTAATCGGAAATGAAATCCAGACTTTTCTGAAGACAGTCTCTGTTTTTGGAAAAAAATTTGAGGTCATCGGCATATAAAAAACCATGGACACCTGGCTCTATATGCTCCATGATATCATATATAAATAATGAAAAGAGGAGGGGTCCAAGGCAACTCCCCTGGGGAACGCCACTGTTGTATACTTTAGAGCCTGATAATGCATCTCCGATTGAGACTTTTGAGGACCTGCTCGTGAGAAAAGAAGGGATAAGATAGAGGAGGTTGCCCGTTATTCCCACTTTTTCAAGTTTGTGAACAAGAAATCTTATGTTTACAGAGTCGAAAGCCCGTGAAAAGTCGACTAGACAGATGTCAAAGTCAATTTTTTTGTTCTGAAGTGTGAGGTAAATGGAATGAGCCTCTACCAGGGATGTTACCGTGGACCGTCTCCGACGGAAACCATGTTGTTTGGGATGTAGTATGCTATTGGTTTCCAGATATTGATAAGTTATATTGAAGATCAGTTTCTCGAATACCTTTGACGTAGAGCACACCATAGTGATTGAACGAGAATTTTCGATCTGAGAGCGGGCCCTTTTTTATGAACTGGTTTGATTATTCCTTTCTTCCAGGCCAGAGGGTAGTGCCCTAAAGTTAGTGAGTTAGTGAAGATGATGGAGAGAGGTATGGCCAGTGAGTCCAGACAATTTTTGAGTAGTCTACTTGGAATAAAGTCAGGGGAAGAGTTCAGTTTTGGAGCGATTCGTTTCTGCTCTTCTCGTTTTTTTTTTTAGCTTAGCACTTCTTAAGGCCAGGAAGCTCTTGAATGAATTGAATTATTGAATTTTTTCTCGTCAATTGTTTAATTATTAGTAGCCCTGTTGCTACTTCTTGTTTCACCATTGTTAATTATATTTTCTCTAGATTTTTCCTGTAAACACAAATTTTATTAGCATGTAAACTATGACAATAAAATTATTATTATTATATGTGACTATCATCTTACCCAGCGTGTTCTCTTTCCCACGCGAATGCGCAATACTCTTGATTATGTATTTTGTACTCACAGAGGCTTTCTTTTGAATCCCCATTAACTTCAAAAATATGTAATAAACTTCACAGAGAAATATTCGATTTCGAGTTTCAACGCGAAGGATGCTACCTACCAACTTCAGAACCTTTATCGTACCATACGGATTCGTACTAAACCAAATAAGGCACTCTCCTCACTTGCTGTGAGCTCCTATTACATCTTCTGTTGAAATCGCTAACGGATTCTCTAACTTATTTGCTTCTTCTCCTCTTCCCTATGTTCCAGTAACCAATTCAGTTTAATATTTTACGATTGTGACCCCTTTTAATGTCTTTAACCTGCGGCCGTATTCACCAATGTCGCGGGAAGCTAAGAAAGCTTCCCGAGCCTTTCCGCGGGTAGCTTTTTTCTTCCCGGACCTTTCCAAAGTCTTAGGTCCGGGAAGAAATTTCCCGCGACTAATACAACAACATTATTTACTATTGTCCTCATTTTGATTCATTCACTTGTCATCATTATCTATGTGAATCTCTTTTATCGTATCATTTCAAGTCTTTGAAACTGTATTTCTAGGTAAACTACCTTGCTTGACTAATAGGAAAAAAATTTCTACGCTTCAAACACAAATAGAGTATTTTGAATTTGATGCAGAAAAATGCGAATTCGACGGGACCACTATACTCCTTGCTTATTACATAGCTTTTGTAGTGAATATCACTATTCACTACCCAAAGTTTCATGTGTGTGTCACATAATAACCATGTTACAGTATCTGTAATGTTTCGGTGTCGGAACCGAATAATATTGTTCTAGAAATTTCGCGCTTAACGCATTTCGTTTAGAACATGTTCATTTTGTTGTGTTTTGTTTAACTCTAGCTTATTATAGGAATGTTCTATTATAGACTTAGTACTTAATAGTTCTTTCTCATTGGCAATATGTAGCTATTAAATAGTCTTAAATTAGAATGTTTGTGACTCGCTCTTTCACTCTTGCCTTCTCCATATCTTAAAATATTCTTGAGTTAGAATATTTTCTAATTTTCCCTTTCTCTCTCTCACCCTCATATCATTCCTTCTAAGCTATGTTAACTTTAGGATGAATAGGATTAATTCATGTCGTGCGTTCGCCATTGATGTTTTAATCTTACTAAACCACGGTTTTATTACCCAAATTTGGGTTGGGCGGAGCTGTCCACTCTCCAACCGTTAGCCGTTCCCTGAATTGTCGTCTCCGTCTCGACGCAGAACTCGGCGAGGTTGAAAGAGCACCACTTGCCCGCTTACCAGGTTACGCAGGTCTAAGATAGGATAATAAATTATAGAATTAATTTAATTCTAACGAGGCCTGCGTTTCTTTGGGAGTTGGCTGCTAGAGACTTCTGTTTCATTGTTTCTCTTTCTATCTGAATCTCTCTTATACTCTCGGCTATTGATCTCTTTTCCTCTTGTAAATTTGGTCAGTGACCTCTCTTTGTCAATCTGGTGTTATTATTATTTTCTGAATATCTGTAATTCCTTTCGTTTCGTTGGTTGTTATTTTCTGAATATCTGTAATTCCTTTCGTTTCGTTGGTTGTTGTAAAGGCAATAAGTCCCGCGTGGCAGCAAGACAAAACAAAAAAATAAGGGATTTGTCCCTCAATTTATCTGCACAGAACCGAATCCCACCACAGCTCTGTTGAAAAACCCAAACACACCATTACTTTTTGTGATACATTTATAACGTTGAATTAATCCCTCACTGCTTTCCAATTTGTTCAAACGCCAACTTTTTCTGAACATAACAGTCATTACAAGCTTCATACGAATGACAAAAAAGAGTTGTGACGGAACCGCGATTTGAAGCATTGATAAATTAAAAGAGAAACTTGTTTCTAAAAAACACAAAAAAAAAAATAATTAGTACATGCTACGAAAGACAAAAAAAAAGAATTATAACGAAACGACACATTGGCATACGCCGAAAACAACAGTTATGAATGGAAAAAAAAAGATTTGGTGTGAAGTTTTGATGATGAAAAATCGAAAAAATTAAAGATAAAAAACTTGAGGTAAAAAATTATGAAATCCAAAATTTGAACTCCCTCCAAAAAAACCGAAAATGCGTCAGCTATTTTCCTTCCCGCGGGAAGCTTATTGGAGTTTCCCGAGCTAGGCCTACCCGCGACATTGGTGAATACGGCCACTGGTCAATCGTATGCAACCCAAAAAGAATACCCCTCCAGATCAAAATTCAACTTTATGATCAAAAACTGCAGGGATGCTCTGTCAATCACGATCTCCATAATCCTCTCAAACTCTTTTGCCTAAGGATGCTGAAAAAGAAAACCCAAAAGAATGAAAAACGGGCATTATAAAACCTATCCACAAGACAGGCAACAAGTCAGATGTGAATAATTTTCTACCCAGAACGTTGGTAAACTTTTTAAAAAAGTAACTTTTCGAGTAAAAATTTACACTTAATCATTCAGAAGTGAATGATGTTCTTAACCCAAGTCAAGATGGATTCCAATGAAATCGTTCCACAATATCCTCCCTTCTATTCTCTTTGTCTTTCAAGCATAGCTAGAAGGCAACCTTTTTACATGTGTCTATTAGACTTTTCAAAGGCTTTTGATCTTGTAAATCTCTTTTTATTATTCATCAACTTCAATGCTGTGGTGTAAACTCCTTTTTCTTATCGCTCGTATCATCTTTCTTATCGGATCGATCAGCTCGTGTTAGCATCAACAACCGCCTATCTGATGAGAAACTGACTAACATCGGGTATCTCAAGACAGTTGCCTCGGCCCGCTTCTTTTCTCTGTGTTTACGAATGATATCGTGAAATTGGTACCACCTGGAGTGTTTTCTTCCTGTATGCAGACGATCCAAAGCTTTACTCTACTAATGTTCAACTCTTTCAGCTAGCAATTGACTCTGTTGTTTATGCTGTCAAATGGGCCCTGACTATCTCCATTCCCACACGTCAGGTCATGCATTAAGGTTCTAAACATACTAAGGGTGTATTTTTCATCAACAACACTGTTCTCCCTAGTATTCTCGAAGTTCGTGACTTTGGTATTCACTTCAATTCATCATTAACCTTCACTAACGATATCAACACAATGGTTGCTGAGGCATACAAAATCATGAATATCATTTTCCGCTCCCTTCGAACTTTCTCCATTACCGTTCTTGTTCGAGCTTATAAAGCCTACATTTTTCTAGTTCTAGAATATGGATCTGAAGTGTGGATCGTACTAATCAATGACATTGAAGGTGTAAAAAGAAGATATTGCCTAAGCTGGTTTGCCTAAGCTCGAGTATACATATATCAAGATTGAAGTTTTTGTTCTTGGGTTCTCTCAAGTAGAAGCGCTCTGTAACTGACTTATGTTTTCGCCTCATCGCGGTGATCGATAGTGACAGTGCTTGAATATTTTCTCCTTTCATTCTTCATTTTTCATAATATAACAGTAGAAAATCTCACCTGTTCAGAATTGTGCTTCCATTTAAAAACGCTGCTTTCAACACCACATGCGCTTCCCGTGCTCTTTCTTTTTCTTCAGAATTTGTATCATTGTTATCTCCTAAGTTGTTTAAAGAAGTTATTTGAAGCTACTAACTCCTGTAATCTTATCCTGCTCAAAACGCCGCCTTTAACATAAAGATGTGACGATTTTTGTGAGTTTAAGTGACTGATCTCGTGTAATTCACTGCTCTCTGAAAGTGAACCTGTGTATTCATTTTTTGATGTTCTCACACTTAAATTGCCTATGGGACATAAATCATATGTGTATGATTCTGTCATGAACTTAAACGCAAGAAATAAAGAAAAAAAGAACTGACTGGAGATAAATCAGAGCTTCCTCATGTTGTTCAACATTGGAAAGAAACACTCCCGTGCTTCTGAGATGAAAGGCAACCGCAGGATGGTTACATGGAAAAGCCAATCGGACGCATGGCTGGAAAACGGAAACGTCGAAATTACTTCTCGAAAAAGTTCTTTGATCAAAATTCAAAAAGGTATGAGTTGAGTTTTTTATTACGTTGAGTCTTTCAAAGCATCACGTTGAAATGGTAAAAAGGTGAGTAGATGGCAGAGCGATTGAGGGGCAGAAGCGAGAAGAGAACTGTAGAGGCCATTGGCGGATTCCAATGAGAGTTACTAGACGGTTTCTAATAGGAAGAGAAATTCTAAGGGGTAAGTGAAGAGTGGCGAGTCATTCATTACATGGCAACCGCTCAGAAAGACGAGAAAAGGGAAGAATGAACTTATAACAGAAACATCATTTAACAATTTCATAATCTTTATTTGAAAAAGCTTACGATTGGTGATACATTTTATAGACTACTTGCATAAAACGATTTCCTTCTAAGGTATAATAGTAAAATTAGAACGCTTCCTTGTGATAAAGTATATGTTTATTTAACACCTATACATATACATATATGTATGTATTCATGTGGGAGCAATCGTCCAGCACCTCAGCCAGCAAATGGAGGAGAAGAAGCTCCTCGTTTTTTTTAACCAGTTGAATGAGTCTCTGCAATTAGGAAGTTTGGAGAAATCTTAGGTTGTTTTGAAAAATCTTCACAAAAAAGCCACCAAAACCCAATTTTTTTGGACGCAGTTCAACTCAATAGGATTCAAAGGTATCACGTATTTTCGTGAAGACTTTTACCCCGATTGAGATTCCTACTTTTTTGCTAGATTTTAACACATCATTGAATTATCTGAAGTCTGGGGCCGTATTCAGAGATCTAAGTTGAACTCATGGGCAAATTTTACCCTAGTATATTGTAGACCTAAGTTCAACTCAGTTCCGTATTCAGAGACAATTCTAGGTGAAATTTTAGTATACAAAAAAGGGCAGCACACGGGGACCCGCAACGATTTCCCTTTCCCTATGCAACATTATTACTGTATTTGAAAAAAACCAATTCGTTCTGGCGATAAGCCAAAAACCAAAAGTGGCGATAAGCACAGAATTAAGAAAACATTCTATATTATAATGTTATGATAAAGACAAATTTTGACAAGTAGAAACCTCTTCCGATCCATAAGTCACAAATTTCTCGATTAATATCTTACTAAAATAAATATTTTTGTGAAAAAAGGTATAATATAATATAAAAAAATAATATAAATTCATATAATATTCTCGTTCCGCTTGACTACACAAAGGCGAAGTCTTGCTATATGCATGTAAAAGAATGTTTTAGGCACGGCTGAGACGGATAAGAGCGTCTCAGCTTTCCAACTAAAATTTAGTATAAACTTTAGTATAAAGTTTACTCTCTGAATACCATTTTGGCAAAACCAAACTTTAGTATAAAGTTTACTATAAATTTAAGTATAAAGTTTTGTCTCTGAATACGGCCCCTGAGCTCACTAAAGACGCAGAGCCCTCTAAGCACTATCCAATGAAAAACTATGATCATTAGCTATTTATTATACTACAAATGTCTCTGAGAGCCTCCGAGCAATGTATTTTAGAAAATAGTCCTCTGTTTCATCTTCTTCAACTTTTGCCTGGTATTTTTATATTCTATTATTTAGTTTTCCTTTTTTTCAATTAAAACCTCGCTATATGTATAACATTTAACCTCATTTTCAAAATTCACACGAAATCACCATTGCAAATACTGCGTTTTTTCCTGGCTGTGAGCACTGGAAAAATGCTTACTCGCTACTGAATAAGACAAATAACTAAACTAAGTAGAATAGTAAATGAGCGACATGCCTGTATCACTTTTGCCAGATAGAGATTGGTCGGAGGGAATAGAAGAGTGAACTGAGCGAGCATCCCCCGAAGTATTTCGCGTTGCTCTTCTTCTGGCAGCTTTAAAACCCGTAGACATATTAATTGCATAATTTTCAGCGACACTCGGTGAAATTTTTTTATATTCGATGACTTGTAAAAATGAATGTATAATTATATTGGAAGTTGTTAAACTGGTTAGGTTGAACTTCGCTTGTTTTTTGAGCATCAAAGATGTCTTTTTCTGATACACGTAGAAAAGTATACCCAAATTACTTGCTTGAAAATGGGGCCAAAAATAACATTCTTGATGTCCTCATTGATCGTCTTGTCCAGATTCCGCATCGTCTCGATTGACATCGCCACGAACTCATTGGACAACTCAAATTAGAAAAAAATTGAAAACACATTATTGGACTGTGCAAAGGTAAGAAATCCAAGTTATGAGTATTCATCAGCATGGTTGAGCTTAGTCTCTAGCAAGATCTGGACGCTTTGAAACCGTTTTGTCTAAATTATATTCTGAATTTCCGTGTCTCTGCGTTCCACGTTCTCAATCGTACTCCATGAGAAACAAGAATAATAGTAATAGTATGTTGAGTTGTGTAAGTTGAGGCACTTCATCTCCGTGACATTGATTATAGAGTGAATATATGGAAATGGATGAAAAAACTTATTTCTTTTGTAAAATTTTCATTTTTGGAACAATTCAAGAGTTTCAAGTAGCATAAAAAGTTTTTGATGACATTGCAATCTACTCCCAATCCAAATAAAATAAGTTGTATGTTCTAAATTCCTAACAGATCACATCTACATTTTCAAGCTGCGTGTTTCTTCGTTTTTTTTTTATAATCAATCAATCATCAGAAGGATGCTCACGATTTGATTGCACTGTGGGCAGGTAATTTTGAGCGTTTGCGGATCTTTGTAGCTCGTCATTCCAAAAATGCAGAGAGGCACACGTTCTTTCCGCTGCTGAGAGTTTAAAAAAAATTAAATTACATGTGTTATAATAATTTTTAACTGTGTATCTCTCGGATAATCGTGTCTAGAAAAAGTCTAAAAGATCGGCACTTTTTCGGTTCATCGGGCTTTTGCGTCGCGGTCGCGTCGCGGCCCCCTTCGCGTTGCGTAAACCGGATCGAACCGTAGAAGTAAAATTATTTTTACATTAAAAATTGCTTAGGCTTAGGAAAAGTTTACGCTAACGAGACCGAACTGCTTAGCTAACGAGGCTGAACGGCTTAGCTAACGAGGCCGTACGGCTTAGCTAACGAGGCCGAGGAACGCGACGCGACCGCGACGCAAAAGCCCGATGAACCTAAAAAGTACCAAAAGATCAGCCGCGACATTAATCTCTCAAAAAACTTAAGCGATCGTGCGATGTATATGTAAAGATGACATCATTGCTCGATGAATGAGATCATAGAGTCAGTGTTGAAATATTTCACGATGAGATCATGGCTCTCGCACCTTCTTGGCCCAAAAATGTTGGATCAGTGAGGTACGAGATGATCTTGCGAGAGCACGCGAAATAATATCTTAAAGTACGAAAAGATGAGATTTCAAATGCCGTCTTTCTCTCCAAATGAATCTTAAAATACTAACTTATCGCAATCTAGTTTGTTCCCGTACTTAAAAAAGCATTTAACTTTTTTGGTTGAACATGAAGTATCGAGTCCGTGTAATAAGAAAAGGGCAGAGCGCAGAAATTGACTCTGTCACTGGGTATGCCCGTAAGAAAAATGTAATGAAACTTGACTGGTTTGTAATTTTGCTCTACTAACTAGATTGAAATTGAATTACGCGCGTAAGTTCTAAGAATGGAATTTCGTGCAGGACCTTTTATTTCCAAAAAAAAAGTTAGTCAAGGTGACATCATCTTTAAATTTATTGCCTAATTTGAATGGTATGAGGTCATCGCGCCGATGATCTCATCGTTTAGAGATGGGTCGCGGCAGAGTTTGAGGCCATGAAACCAAAATTCTGTCAAGCTTCCTGGCAGAATACATATACACTGAAAATGGAAGCGTCGAATGACATACAGTATGAACAATGTTCGAGAAAAAGCGAAGCTCCTGTAGTAACTTGTAACAATAAACATAAATCGTTAAAATGAAAAAAACATAAGATAAACTCCAATATAAAAAAAACTCAAGAAGCTTTCCCTCAAAAAAGTTAATAGTTCAGGAGATTAAATAGGCATGCAACGCAAGAAATTCAACAAGTCAATACTCCTTCACGGAAAGCTTTGATGATTGGAGGGATTTTGGAACTTGTAGAAATTAATTTCGGTTCTTTTGGAGCTATCGCTTCTTGTAACGTGACTGGGCTTGCCTAAAAGAATTCCCTCCCTCATTGCGGATAACCTGATGAATCTGGCTGGGGCAGTAGACTGCAGTGAGGAGATGGTCATCTAGGTCTGTGCATCGGTCACACTCACATTCGAAGTACCAAGTATCCCGCAGCTCTTTGCGGCGAACAGCTAATGCACTGAAAGTTTATTGGAAACTTATGAGAATATTCATGAGGCTTAAAAATGACGTTGAGAGATAAAAGAATTCTGCATTAGAAAGAGAAAATGACAAATAAATGACAAATAAAGAGAGAAAAAACAGCTACAGAAAGAGAAGCAGATAGAGAAACGGAGTGGCTCAAGAAAATTAAAGACAGACAGTAAATTTGACAGACAGACAGTAAATTCGAATCAAAACATCATTCAACAAACGACATACCAATACCCACATTAAATTAAAAGAATTACCCAGCTTTCTTTTATTTCAGCTCCAGTGAGATACGAACCTGAGTAAGTCGATGTAGGCATAATGAGTCGTTTTAAGATTCGACATATCCAGGCCGGGCAGAAGAGATCGTAAAGTCGTGCGGAAACCATCGCAAGTGTAAATAGTATTCGGGCGGCAACTGTGATCATACTGACACAGGTCAAGGTATAAACCCTTCCCAATCTCCTGCAAGGAAAATCAATGTCATAGCCATCTCCTGTAAGGAAAATCAATGACATAGCCATCTCCTGTAAGGAAAATCAATGACATAGCCATCTCCTGCAAGGAAAATCAATGTAATAGCCATCTCCTGCAAGGAAAATCAATGTCATATCCATCTCCTGCAAGGAAAATCAATGTCATAGCCATCTCCTGCAAGGAAAATCAATGTCATAGCCATCTCCTGCAAGGAAAATCAATGTCATAGCCATCTCCTGCAAGGAAAATCAATGTCATAGCCATCTCCTGCAAGGAAAATCAATGTCATAGCCATCTCCTGCAAGGAAAATCAATGTCATAGCCATCTCCTGCAAGGAAAATCAATGTCATAGCCATCTCCTGCAAGGAAAAGCAATGTCATAACCATCTCCTGCTAGGAAAGTCAATGTCATAGCCATCTCCTGCAAGGAAAATCAATGTCATAGCCATCTCCTGCAAGGAAAATCAATGTCATAGCCATCTCCTGCAAGGAAAATCAATGTCATAGCCATCTCCTGCAAGGAAAATCAATGTCATAGCCATTTCCTGCAAGGAAAATCAATGTCATAGCCATCTCCTGCAAGGAAAATCAATGTCATAGCCATATCCTGCAAGGAAAATCAATGTCATAGCCATATCCTGCAAGGAAAATCAATGTTACAGCCATCTAGGCTGTATCGATGTTCTCAAGTCATGAACTAATCAAGCAAGTTTCGCATCCAGGAAGCATAATTAATGCTTCTTTTTTTCGCATTTCACAAATCAGGCTCAGAAGTGAAATTTAGCAACCACTTCGCTAGCAGGGCACCAAATTACTCTCGAACCTTTGTATAAGAAGAGTCGCAGATTGCATGCCGGTTGATGTAATTCCTGCAGTGAAGCTGCCAGACTGTCTCTTTGCTCATGAGATGCTTCACTCCGTAGAAAGCTTCCAATTGCTTGTATATCTCTGCAATACAACTTGTTAAACTCTTAATTATGTGAAAACGTTTAGAACAATTCAAAACTCAATAAACAGAAATGTTTGAATCATGACTTTAAGACATAGAACGATCTATTTCCTCTCCGCTCGAATTCCAATTCTGACTCATTATTTTGTACCTTGCTTCTCAGTTCTATCGACCGTATATAATCGAAGTTCTTATAAACTATCGTGCTTCTCAAACTAAAATTTTGAAAAGTTAAATATATATGTACATATTTCTTAGTTTTACATTTTGAGAGACATTCTAGTTGTAGCGGAAGAGGCCAAAGAAAAACCTTCAAACTTGGCGAGAGCTGCGGGGTCCTTGCTCATTTTCTCTGAGTGCGACCAGATATCCATAACTCCTCGATTGGATGTTCTGTCTCTATAAAACTCCGGATCTGCTTTGTCCTTTCCCGAATATATGGCCTGGCAAACATTTTTTTCAAAACCTTTTTTCTTCGTTCTACAGGAATGTATCTCTTATCATTCCACCGCGCCTTTATATATATATGTATATACATGTATAAATACATATATGTATATATTTCAGTGTCTATAGATAGCATTGTTGTTAAATTAGAGCCATACTATGTATGTCACAATCCTTGGAAAAACAACAGTCACCGATATATCAGAGCATAGTAGTACAGGTGTAACCTTGTATCTGATAAGGATCCTGCCCAGCATGCGGGTCTCGATGTCTGGAACTTTGTCCACATTGGAAAATCCCTTGCACTCAGCTTTGTGATCTTTCCATCCGAGCTGAAAGCATCCTTTGTTGCAGAAGACTGCGAAGTGACAGCCATTGCAGCGTCTGAAGTAATTTATAATACAAGTATTTTTGAGAATTTAAAAATTCATTTGTTGCTTATTCACATGTCGCCTGTAAAAGCGGATTTTTTCCAAACCAAAATGCTCAAATTATCAACAAAAAAAAGTTTTCAATACGGTAATAAGTTATAAATCGTTAGCCATAAGAATATGTTCCCAAAGATTTTATGCATAACTTGTGTTCCTTGTCCTTGTCTCTAACGTATTACTTGTCCAAAGTTTTTGGAAAAAATCTAGCGAATTTCTTATACTCGTGTATTGTTAAGAATGGTTTACTGTCCCAATTCCAATTCGGGTTTAAACGACCATAACCTCACTCGCTGAATCACATTCTTTCATGATAATTCATCTCATTAAACAATTTCCCGTCGAGGTAATATTTCTCGACATTTCCAAAGCTTTCGATTGCGTTTATCATAGATTTTCAACATATAAGCCTAAATGTTTAGGCATCAGCGAGTCCATTGTTAAATTGAAATCTTGCTTTTTAGACAATCGTAAACAATCTATATCTCTTGGTGGCGTTTTTTTTCTCACCCCGCAGTTGTATCCAGTGGAGTTTCTCGAGGCTCCTCTATTGGCCCTTTATTGTTTCTGTTGTTCATTGACGATATTACTAAAGTTATTCCTAAGACGATCGATATAGCACTTTTGCCGACGATCTTAAGTTGTATGCAGAAGTCCCACCCATAACGTCACAGTGACTTGCAGTTGGCCATAAAAAACATTTGAGACTGGTGTATAGAATGGAACTTAACTCTGTCCTCTACTAAGTGTACTGTTTTGCACCTTGGTTAACAACACACTTATGTTCTGTGTCTTTCCTAGTTATGCGTTGGAGGAAACAGGAGAAGAATCGGACGTTTCGCTTTATCAAAGCATCATCAGCGATCAAATAAAACCTTAAAAACCAATGGTGAGCACGGCAACAATAATAATAGTCGAAGAGAATAACAATAAAGAACTAACCAAGAAAAGATGAGGATAATATGAGTAGAGAAGAGGTGGCTGTGAAGCATGGGAGGTCACAGATCAAAAGGCCACATTCAATATACAAAATGATAAAGAGTGTTTAGCAAAAAGACCGAGATGAGCGAGAGTAGATATGTACATATCTTAAGGAAGAGGAAGAAGGGATAGATGTGCAAGCTCTTCGGCTAGTTCCGTTTTGTTGTTAAGTATCACTTAACAAATCTCTTCATAACTTTTAAATTTCCATATTCGTTCAAGGCGTACGACCATATTCAGTCTTTTCTCAAGATGCCACATGTATGATGATTTGCTACGTTCATACCTTACCGAAAATGTCTACAATGAATTCGTTCTATTGTCTAAGTCTGTAGGTGACGTCATTCGCACAGACACACGTAAACGCCTTTACAAAAAACTATGCAAGATAGCTCTCTTGATGCTAGGCGTTTGCCTCAGCCAAACCAACGATTTGTGTTAATCGAGTATCTATTGCTGGTGACTTAGTGCTTCCCACAAACTCAACCTCAGTATTAAACTTTGGACCTTCATTTATTCCCACTTCCGCTTTCCCTCGTAACATTGAATTTAACATGCAAGTTTCTCTTCAACAATTTTCAATTTTTTTTTTCAATTTTCAATTTTCAATTTCAATCAACAATCAATCTCTTCAACAATTCAAGTTTCTCAACAATAACAAACAACCTTGAGATGGCGGGCTCTCGTTTCTCTTAACTCTTCTAATTCTGCTGATTCTACTGATTCTGTTACTAAGAAGCTAACTTCCACGTGTCCTTTTCCGCGAATGTTCACCTCGTTTCCTCCCAAAAACGCTCCATCTGATAGAGCTATACTAACCTTAGCTTCTAAGTTTCGTGACATTGTCATTAAACATAGAACTACGAGACTATCTCGCAATTTGAGTATAGAGGAATATCAAGCATTGAAATATCTAAAAGAGCTCGTTCGTACTAATAGTATACGTATCACTAGAAGTGACAAAGGAGGAGAGTTTGTTGTCATGAATGCAGATATTGACAGAAAACTAACAGAACTTCACCTTTCCGATCGTTCATTGTATACTCTATCCAATAGAGCAGCTTTTACTAGGTCTCACAAGTTACTACTTACCGAATTCAATTCAATCACTATCAGATCCAGCCTCGGCATCAATTTGAAAAAGCGGCTTATTCCTGTCATCTATACTCTTATAAAAACCCACAAGTTTGATTTCGCATCTGCCGGTACCGAAATTGATCAATTTAAGATAATATTTATATTTTTTATCTACATCTTTCGATGCAATAACGCACAAATTTAATTACAATTGAAAATGAGGAATGAATAGATCAGCTAAACAATTGTCAAATACGATAACAAAAGCGATACATCAATTTGACTTTAATATAGCGAATTGAACGGGAAAAAAACAAACAAAAACAAACAAACAAACCTATATATGTAGAACAATTTGAACGACAAAAAAAAGAAATTTAGTTCTGAATTCATGACGAGAGAAGAGTAGATAGAACACCACTTTTTAATTGGGATTTAAAATATTTCAGGTTCATACTATTAATCAAGTTTCGAGGTAGTTTGCTGAAAAGGTGGGATATTCGCATTCCATAAGAGTTGTTTCTAGCTGTATTCTTGCTACCCTGAACTACTAAGCCATTTATATTAGTTCGCGTTGGAATAGTCTCTTTGAAAAATCGCTTTTTATCTATTATCGACAGTCCATGGAAGATCTTGAAACCCATAACTAAGTCAAAAAATATCCTCCTCTTGGAAAGAGAAACGAATCCAAGGCGGGCAAGTCGATTGGGGTAAGAAGGAAGAGACCTCGTATTAACTTCATTTGCGAAACATCGATGATAAACTATGCGAGTGAATTTCCTCAAAACTTTCTCTATATCATCAAAATCTCTTCCATAGTATGGATTCCATATATTCGAAGCATAGTCCAAGTGCGGCATTACGTAAGTTTTAAAGCAATTGACCAGTATACCAGGATCATTAACAGTTACCGCACGGAGCATAGCATACATTGCTTTGGATGCCTTTTTAACTCGGTCTGCTACAGCCTCTTTCCTACGCAAAGAAGAAACTATTTGTATGCCCAGGTCACGTATCTGAGATACACATGAAATGGAAACATTATTTATACTGTATGAGGAATATAAAGATCGACCTCCAATGTGAATATGTTGGTTAACTAAACACCAATCGAATACGGAATATAATGCTGATTGTAGCTCTCGAGTTCGGAAAAATGAGGCCTATCATTTCTGGATGCGGGGGTCCAACAGATCGAATATCTTGGTTGATGTTTTGTATTCTTAACCCTGTTTTTGTATGCATTTCTACGCATCTCATTAACACAAGCCATCTCCTTTGCGTGGCATAATGGTAGTATTATAGACTTGGTCCGGGCGTGGCATGATAGTAGTGTGATAGACTATTGTGCGAAGAGTCCCGAGTTCGACTCCCACCCCGGACAGATCCACCCAAACCAAGGGGGTTAAGAAATGTTGGTAGTGCTCATGCACGAATCTGACTCTCCCCGCTGCTGCTATTCACACTAGCAGTGATCTAGCAGGCAGCCACTGGTTCTGCCAGGATAGGCCTGTCCTGCATCTCAGGGGAGCGCGTACCCTGCCGCGAGGTGGGAACATGCGCGAGGAAGATTGTTATTATATTATTATATCTCCTTAGAGACTTACAAAACATTACCAATAGTAACGTTATTTATGAGAGTTTTGATGTTAAATTATTGTATACTAATGCTTCAAACATAGACGCTGTCTAAGCGGTTGTTAATATTATAGAAGCGAATAGAGACTCAATCAACCTTTTGAGCCTCAATATCAATGACATCAAATCACTATTACTCTGTTGTTTATCGTGTAATTACTTTTCGTTCGCAGGAGTTATATGTATACTTACAAAGCAGAGGCCTAGTCATGGTAAACCGCTTATCCCCTTTACTCGCGGTTTCTTATATGCACTATCTAGAACATGCTGCTCCTCTCCGGGATATAATCCTCTTGAAAAGATACATTGATGATTACATTGTTATTAGTATAGACCAAGTCGCCATTGATAAGTTGTTCGACTACCTCAATGCTCAGGCTGATCAAATCAGATTAACTAGGGAAAGCTCTGTTAACAATTGTTTACCTTTTTTGAACATTGAACTCAGTTCTTCAGGAGAGCGTATTCTCACTAAATGGTATAGGAAGTCTACTAACAAAAATATTCTTTTGCATAGCAAATCTCACCATCCTCTTCACGTAAAACGTGCTATCGTTAAAAAAACTATGTCTACAGCCTCATCGGTCAGCTCGGAAAAATTCCGTTCTGCATCCATAGCTAAAGCTAGAGCAATTCTTACCGATAATGGGTATAGTTTTTTCCGATAAATCTCCTGGACTAAGGAATCACTTACCTCCAGTTCGAGTCAACAGAGCTGTATTTAGTATACCTTTCATTTCTGATGCATTTACTAGAGATATACGTAGAGCCGTTCGTGATGTAGGGCTGGATGATGTTGATGTTTTAGAGAAAAATTCTTCTTCCCTACAATCCATGTTGTGTAGAAATCGTAATCACGATACAATTTGCTACAACCCTGCAGCCTGTATATTCTGCCCGTCAGCAAAAAATGGAGTATGTAATACGTCAGGTGCTGTCTACAAGATAACATGCTCATGTGGAAAGTCTTATATTGGACATACAGGTCGCCCTGCCCATACTAGGGTGATCGAGCACATCCGTGCAGCGAAGAACCCAAAGGCCCCATCTTATGCATCCAATGCCTTCGCCCAACACGTTCTCAATGACCACTCCACTCATGATTGTATACTGACCGGTACTATTCTGCATGTTGAACCTAATGTTGTTCGCCGTAGAATAATTGAGGCCATGCTCATAGAGACTAACAAACCCCATCTTAACAACAAAACGGAACTAGCCGAAGAGCTTGCACATCTATCCCTTTTTCCTCTTCCTTAAGATATATATCTACTCTCGCTCATCTCAGGCCTTTTGCTCAACACTCTTTATCATTTTGTATATTGAATGTGGCCTTTTGATCTGTGACCTCCTATACTTCACAGTTCACAGTAGAGAAGACTCTACTCATTTTATCCTTATCTTTTCTTGGTTAGTTCTTTAATGTAATTAATTTATTCTCTTCGACTATTATTATTGTTGCCGTGCTCACCATTGGTTTTTGAGGTTCTATTTGATCGCTGATGATGCTTTGATAAAGCGAAACGTACGAATCTTCTCCTGTTTCCTCCAACGCATAACTAGGCAAGACACAGAACATAAGTGTATTGTCTCCGGATTCACCATCCGATGCGTTTAACCAAGCACAACAACTTCATTGGTTAACAACCTTAATTATGAAGTCAATAATTCTATCCTGAGCAAATCTTTTTTTATATCTCATTGCTCATATCAATCAATGGCTTTTGTCGACGTAGTTCGGCCGAGATCACAATTCAAATTTCGAGTCGGGAGAAGAAGAACCTCTCGCGCTCGAGACGACAAGACCCAAGGTCTTGGGCTGTATTCCTCAGTTTTTCTTCGTGTGCTCGGCCGAGTAACACCGAAACTCCTGAGCTCTGCTCAGTTTGCCTTCACTGCTTGAGCAAGAAGGCCCTGCCTGTTCTATGGCAGAAGAAGGATGTTATCATTCCTTGCAAACTTTTCAATGAATCTTCTCTGTGTTCAAGAGAAAATGTTTTGAAAAGTTTACTATCTTTCTATTCTAATTCAATACGATACAGAATAGATCAATGATAGAAAAGGAAGAGAGCGTGAAATTCTAACCTCTTGAACGTGTTTGCGTAACACTTATCGAACGATATGGTTATTGCCTTACACTTTCTATTCCTCAAATTCTCCTTGCTCAGATTACTGCTGATCATGGATGGAGAATTCGACTCAGACGGGGACATAGATGAAGACAACCTCATCTGCTTCCCAACAGAAAAGGAAATACAGAGACTGTGTGAAGAGGAGTACTTCTCGGACGAGGAAGAAGAGGAGCCTCCTCCGTCTCTCAAACGGCCTTTGGACGAAGCTGTGTCGATCCTAAAAGCGCCTAAGATACCTCGCCTCAGCGAACACCCAAATGCTGGTTTGTTTTAACCTAAACTTACCAGAGAAAGGGTGCATAACCACCACTAGGCGAAACAACTCTTTCTTTTCAAAAAAGAAACATAAATACAAGTTCCAGCCACAGTTCTTCCTCCTCCACCATCATTCGAGGAGAAGCACAGGCGGAATCGAGTGAAGTTGCCGCAAACTGAACTGGAAAGCTTCGAGAAGGAGGCAGCGGGCTCATATTTGCCGGTCTCGGAAAGAGAAGCTCAACTGGCGGCGATTTCGCTAGCTTGTTCGCCACTCGCCTTACCTCCTGTTCTTGACGAGCAACTAAGATCAGGTTAAATTTTTGTTATTTTGAAAATAAATAACTCTACCTTTGGGTTGTGAGAAAGAAAATTTCAATCAAAACTTTCTTTTCCAGTGTCCAACCCAACGACAAAGGTACTGGTGGGCGATGGATTTCTCACTGCGATGGACGAGTTGGTGACCACCTCGCTCAATGCAAATGCATTCGCTCTACTTTCCTTGGAGAAAGAAGACAAACAGGCGACAATGGGCTACATAAAACTTGCAAGCAAGTTCTGCTCAGTTCTTCATCAAGACTTGACCGCCTTAAGGAGAGAAAGAGGGATGAAGATCGACACGAAGTGTCTACCCGCCTACAGATCTGCTCCAGTGGAGAGAATGAGCATTGCGCCAAAATTCGCTCACGAGGAATCTCGTGCTCCTCTCTTTGGACCCAACTTGCTGAGCGAGTTAGACAGATCCTCACCGACCAGCAACATCAGGAAAACGATCGCAGCCCTACAAAGACGGCAGCACCCAAACCAAACGAGGACAGGGTATGAATCGCTTGAACATTCATCTGGTCAAAATGGGAAGAGGTACTTCCTAGAATGGGAGAAAATTTGCAAGGATCTAGTGGCACTAGAAGCAATCAAAGGCTACCGCCTCCCTTTTTCAGGGATGAGACCATCTACTAGAAAAGTCCGAGTTTTCCCTCGTAGGTACTCATTCCACGAGAACGAATCGATAAAACTAGAAGTTGCCAAACTTCTATCAAAGGGAGCAATAGTAGAGAAAACAATCACATATGATGTTTGGCTCTCCCCTGTTTTCGTGACACCCAAGAAAGGCGGTAATAAGCGCATGATTATAAATCTGAAATCCCTAAACACATTTCTCAAGTATCAACACTTCAAAATGGAAAGGGTATAATTCAAGCAAAATAATTCTAATTCAAGCAACAAAAAAAATTAATTCAAGCAAAAAAAAATAATTCAAGCAAAATCCCAGAACATTCTCACCAACCCATTGGGAGAGAAACACCCTTGCTGTGGGTCCCCACTTCAGACTCCGAGCATGGCTAATCTTACCGGTCAGTGGGAAGAAAGTGGGTTATCAAAAGCAGCTTCCGCCTACATACTAAACAGTTGGGCTCCCGCCACTCAAAAACAGTATGATTCTGCTTTGAAAAGTATGATTCTATTTTGTGCCAAGAAGGGATACGCAAGCGCACCCACCCAGATCACCATCGCTGATTACTTAGCAGACTTGAAACAACAGGGTAGAAAATTCAATACCATCGGCGTTCATAAAGCCGCTATCTTGTCATTCTATTCAACACAGCAGGGAAATAGAGAAGATATGTCACTTATCAGTAAGCTAATGAAAGGCGTTTTTCGAACAGATCCCCCTAGACCTAGATACTCCGACCTTTCGGAAGTAGGTCAAGTCATAAACATGCTTAATACATGGGGTGAAACGAAAGATTTATTGCGAAAATGGTTGACGCTGAAACTAGCCATGTTACTGGCAGCCCCTAAAAGCACTGGCAGCCCCTAAAAGAGTATCAGAACTTGCGCAGTTGTCACTGGGGAATCTTCAGAAGGGACCGGATTCATATACTTTTTATCTAGATATGACCAAAAACAGAGGAATAGGGCAGCGTTCCCACTCGGCCAAACATTACAGGTTCATCGAACCGATCCTCCGCCCCATCGCAACCATTGAGCATTACCTAGAAATAACTAAGAGTGATCCTAGACCGGACGAGCTATCATTATCGATAACAAGTCCTCATAAAAGTATGACCTCGCAAACGGTCGCGAGGTGGATCAAAACAGTACTCAAGTTAGCGGGGTATGAATCTTTCGGCGCTCACTCGACACGGGCGGTGTCGACCACAATGGCTAAGAATGCTGGGTTGTCCTCGAAACAAATAGTTGAAGCGGCAAATTGGGCTCCCGTAAGCTCTACATTTGAAAAATTCTACTTCAAAGGGGACATCACAGCGCAGGATTCCTTCCAAGTTGCGGTTCTTGGTCAAAGGTATCTTTGAAAAAGCCATTGACTGATATGAGCAATGAGATATAATGTTATATTTTGCTAGACAAACACAGTTTGTTGAAGTAAAATATTTATTATGTCTCTTTGCGAATATCAATCATATGTCCACCTCTCCCTCCCAAAAGCCTCTGACCAAGAAATGTCGTTTCAGGCAGCCCGCTAGATCGCAGGCGACTCCAAAGTCACGGGACGGTGAGCGGCAGAAAAACGAGAAGTCGTTCAACGACAAGAGGAAGAGTCGAATAGACAACAATCGTTCGAAGAAATGAAAGATTGATCCTTCCTCGTTAATATTAACTGTTGATATTAACAAATAAATCTTATTTCTTTGAATGGTTACGTATTCAGAGAACATTCAAAGAACACTGGTTCTCACTTTGCCTCACACACTACGAAAACTGAGGAAAACAGCCAAGACCTTGGGTCTTGTCGTCTCGAGCGCGAGAGGTTCTTCTGCTCCCGACTCGAAATTTGAATTGTGATCTCGACCGAACTACGTAGACAAAAGCCATTGATTGATATTCGCAAAGAGACATAATAAATGTTTTAGTTCAACAAACTGTGTTTGTCTAGCAAAATATAACATTGTTCAAGATTCAGGTATAACGATTAATGGTAATATGAGCTAAAAACTTCATATAGAGATTATTCGCAGATTCTCAGAGCATTCAAATCTAAGTCTCATTCTCTCCTCATGCAGTCTTTCAATCTTTATGTTTGTCTAATACTCGATTATGGTACAGAAATTTGGTCACCTGTCTCCAAACAACTAGTCAATGATATTGAAAATGTGCAGCGTAACTACACTAGAAGAGTTTTCTATAGATGTGGCCTCTGCTTCCTACTCCGAAAGATTGAATTATCTTGGTACTGAATCACTTGAACTCCGTCGCACTATAAGAGATCTATGTTTCCTCCATAAAAGCCTTCATTGTAACTTATCCATCGACTCTTCTCAGTTTTATATACTTAATCCACACCAGCACAATACACGGCATGGTCACCAATTAAACATTAGACTCCCCGTTCTCTATCCTGCTAGACTGTCAACTTTTGTTTCAAGATCGATTTCTATGTGGGATTGTCTTCCTAGTGAAGTCAAGTCATTGCAAAGCTCTGCTATATTTAAAGAAAAAAATTGAACACATCGATACTTCACTTCTTACCCTAAACTCCTTGGTTCATCTGTAGCCTTCTAACAATAGAACGTTAATTTTTTTATCTTTTCTTTTGTAACTAGATTTTTTCAAGCATCAGTGTTTAGACGATGTTCCTTTTCTGTTAGTTTATATGTTATGGTTAGAATTGATCTGGCGCTTTAAATTGATCATATCAATTTAAATGGTTAATTTAACAATTTTTTCTGATCAGATCAATTCCTAGATTTGATCAGAAGCTAGAGTTCTGATCAGATGGCTTTTTCGGCTGAATATGAGAACTTTTCTAATGCGTTCTCGTTAGCCTAAGCCGTACGGCATCATTAGCGTAAACTTTTGCCTAAACATGATATTTTCAAATTATTTTTACATTAAAAAACGCTTAGGCTTAGGCAAAAGTTTACGCTAATGAGGCCGTACGGCTTAGGCTAAAGAGACCACATATGAAAAGTTTTAATGTAAAAATAAATTAAATGTAAAAACAGAAAGAAACTAACTTCTGATCAGAACTCTAACTTCTGATCAATTCTAGGAATTGATCTGATGAATTTAACCACTTAAATTGATCTGATCAATTTAAAGCACCTGATCAATTCTAGCAAAAACATATATATCATAGTCCATGCTCTGATTTGTCTCATCAACTACGTGATATTGTTTATAATGTTGCGTGGAACAATAAATGAAATGAAACTTCATTCTAAATTGAGCGTATGTTTTTGTTCTTTCTAATCTTACCAATCTTATCTTTCCTTTTTTTCTTTTTTTTGTACTTCGGAACTTGTTTAAACTTTATATTTCTCAAGCTATATGTTGTGATTCAGAAAAAGTAAGTTAGAGAGCCACTCCGCCTATGTAGTAGAAACGAACTTGAAGTGGGCGCTCGTCTTCAAGCAATACCAGCAGAAGGCGTGCAGCTCATCCGTCAAGAGAGCATACGCGAATGGGTAGAAGATGAAAGATTTCTTCTCCGTTTCTTCCTTAGCCTCCGGAGAAGTCTGTGTTGGAGACGACACAGTCATCTTTAACCATTCCTGTTTTCTTTTTTTTCCACTCTGAATTCGCAAAAAATATACTCATCGTTTCTAGAAAGAATTTTAAAACTTTTAAAGCAACATTTTGAATTCAAGTTTCTTTTTCTGTCGCAAGATACGAAAAGCGTTAAGCCGTTTAACTTTTGTGCGTCAAAATTTAAAAATCTACATGTGTTCATTAACAATAAAATCTCACGGGAGAAAACAAAGTATTTGAAGATAATGTGTTGCAGCAATTAAAGCTTTTCTCTTAAAATGTATATGCCAACTTAAAAAACTTTGAACTTTTTATATACAAGTCAAATAAGAGCTCACAATGAAAATGGTTTAAGCTCAAAAAACATAATAATGTGAGAAAAGCGTGCGACGAGAAGCTTTAAGATTGTTTGAGTCGGGTCAATTCACCCCGGTTTTTTCAACCGAAATCTTAAGATACAAGGTGGAGACAAGGTAGAGGCGGAAGAAAAAGCCGAAAGCAAAGATATGTATTTGAAGAAAAAAGAAGAAATCAAGGAAAGCTCGATTAAGTTTCACTGTTCTTCCAATTTCCTTCTTCCAATGTGTATCGTGCCCTCTTCAATTATCCAAAGTCTGGGTTCTCTTCAATACTTTCGACCTTTCTTCCTCACTCTTTCTCTCTCTATGATTCATTATTTGTTCTTCCTTACTCTGCCTCTCGCTTTCTCTATCTTATCATATTCTCTGTGCCTTTAGAATCTCGTCTACTTCTTTCATTTCTCTGATCCTCTGGACACAGCCTTAGCTATGTGTAATAGCATACAGCTAAAAGAACAGAAGCTTTTTTTGAGAAGATTGGTTGAGAAAGAAAGACAACGTGAGAGGCTAGGCAAGAGAGCTGTATTGAAAGGGGAAAGGGGAAGTAAAGAGAGATAAAGATGTTCATAAAAAGAAATGAGCAAAGAATTTGGTAACTTAGTGAGAATGTAACGGAATAGAATGCAACTCAAAAGCTATCGAGAATTAGCTTTTGTTCCAAAATTCTCAAAAAAATCTGTAGCAAAAAGGCATATGGAAAAGCTTCAGAGTGAGCGAGAGAGAGAGAGATAGTTAGAGAGAGAGAGAGAGATAGTTAGAGAGAGAGAGATAGTTAGAGAGAGAGATAGTTAGAGAGAGAGATAGTTAGAGAGAGAGAGAGATAGTTAGAGAGAGAGATAGTTAGAGAGAGAGATAGTTAGAGAGAGAGAGAGATAGTTAGAGAGAGAGATAGTTAGAGAGAGAGATAGTTAGAGAGAGAGATAGTTAGAGAGAGAGATAGTTAGAGAGAGAGAGATAGTTAGAGAGAGAGAGAGATAGTTAGAGAGAGAGAGATAGTTAGAGAGAGAGATAGTTAGAGAGAGAGAGAGAGAGATAGTTAGAGAGAGAGAGAGAGAGAGAGAGAGAGAGAGAGAGAGAGAGAGAGAGAGATACATAGAGACACTAAAATTAAAAGGAGTATTGCTTCTTATTGACCCTTTTTAAAGTAAAACGTTCCCATTTCCCGAGTAGGGGAAATGATTACTTTAAACTACGGTAGATTCGAAAGATTTTTAATATCTGAGGTAACGAAGAGTTTGTGCTGAGTTAAACGCAGAAGTCTTAAAACAGCGAAAGATAATGTTAGACATTCATGTAGCTTTGAGGACAGTCTGGTTGACATGATGAGAAAATGAAAGTTATCTGTTGAAAAATCGCCAAGATCTTTTATAATTGTGCTCGAAGGTAAAACAACGCTTTCTATGTGGTATGTGGTGAGTAAGTTATTTGGTCCGCAGGACAGGATAAAACATTTTGAAACAGAGATAGTAATTGACCAGTTCATAGAATAGCTATGCACTATGTCCAGAGCTGTCTGGAGCAGAGAAGGTGAAGTGGAGAACAGTTTAATATCGTCGGCGTACATGAAGCGATACACATCATCCGGAAGAAGATCACAAATATCATTTATAAATACAGAGAAAAACAGTGGGCCAAGGCAGATTCCTTGTGGTACTCCGTTTGGACATGACTTGGCGCTAGATAAGCAATCATCAATTTGAACGCGAGAAGTTCTCTCAGATAAAAATGATCTGATAAGGGAGAATAAAGATGACTGAACACCTAGGCGATGAAGTTTGTGGAGCAGAAATCTGTGATCAACATTATCGAAAGCTCTTGAATAGTCAATAAGACAGATGTCAAAAGGGATTTTCTTAGATAGAAATGATAGATAGATGGAATGCACGTGAACGAGGGAGGATATAGTTGAACGCTTGCAGCGAAAACCGTTCTGGCAGGGGTGTAGAATATCATTCCTTTCAAGATAGTTATAGATGATATTGAATAGATGTTTCTCAAACACTTTTGACATCGAGCAGCCTAGAGTGATTGGCTGGAAGTTATTCACATCTGACCTACTTCCCTTTTTATGTATTGGCTTCACAATTCCTACCTTCCAGGGAGAAGGATAACGGCCGAAAGTTATGCAGTTGGAAAATATGATGGATAGGGGGACGGAAAGAGATTATTGACAATTCCGAATGAATATGTTAGGTATAGAGTCAGGGGAAGTGTTAACTCGAGGTGACATGCGAGAAACAACCTTGTATACATCAAATGATGATACGATATGATCATAAAACATCGAAAAAGTGCAAGAATCTGGGGGTAGGGCACATGAAACAGAAGAAACATTGAATGAAGCAAAAAATTCTGAGAATGTGTCCGCAATTCGAGGTGCAGAAGTCACAGGAAAATTATCGACAATCAGAGACGAGAAAGCTTGAGAAGATTTAGTTCTTTGTGCAAAAGCTTTATAAAACTTTTTGAAGTTTTTAGGCAATTTTAAGGAACTTTCGCGCTCACATTCAAACTTAAAAACTTCTCTGTGAAGTTTCTTACAAATTCTAGTGGTTAGAGATGAACCCCCTCTTACAGCGTTGTAAGTAACTGTAAAGTTTTCTTATCTTACGAGGATACTTTAGATGAGGCTTCTTCGCTTTGCGATAAGGAAAGTGATTTGATATAAGGTTAACAAGACAATTAGTGAGATGCTGGACACTCTGATCTATTGTTAATGAGGAGAAGATATTAGTCCAATTCAATGAACATACATATGGCTGAGTTAATCATATTCTTTTCATTTTCTCATTCTTGTCTCAGTTCTCTCTACCGAGCGGTGACTGTCCATAGTGCTCTGTGTATCGATTTCTTCCGTGCTCTTACTGCCTTTACTGCCCAAAATGCCTCCCAAAAGACGAGCCGAAAAAACTTCTTCCAACGATTGTGATCCTACTGGAGTTGCTGCTCTGACTTCAGCACTCGACAGAAGAAGCCTTCCCTGCCTCCTCACGTCTTGCTACTCCTGAAGACGTGCGCTGTTGTCATCAAGAAACTATCAGATATACATTCCACTCAGTCCCCCACCGTCGACTTAATCCAGCACGAAATTGAAGAGGACAAAAGACTCCGATCTATTGTCATCGAAAAGGCTCCAGAACATCCGGATCCTACTGCTCTCCCTTCTTCACAAACAGCTCATGACAACGCTCTGGTTCTCTCGCTACTCGACGCAGCTGGCGTAGCTGTTCACGGACTGGCCCATTTTCGGATGGGTATCAATCACAACTCTACTGGGCGACCGGCCTCCAGACCGCTGAAGGTCATTCTTCCAGCGAAGTCACTTCAGCGGCAACTTCTCGCACGTGCCTCTTCACTTCGGAATGACAACCGCTTCAGAAACATTTTCATTCGGGCAAGTCTGACCAAAGAAATGCGAGAGAAGGAGTTCTTGCTTCGGCAAGAGAAAAGAAGACTAGTGTCCGAAGGGAAAGACGTCGTTGTCTACAATGGAGAAGTGATACCAAGAGCAGAAGCCGACGCTATTCGTCGTTCGAGGCTGAAAACTGTTAGACCTTTATCTTCTTTCCCGTCAAACTAAGATCATGTCCGGGTAAGAATTCTCTCAAGTTCTTCTATTTTAACATGCGCTCTATATGTAATAAACTAGCAGCCTTCCGAATTTTTCTAGAAGCTGAGCAGCCAGATATTGTAGCGTTGTCCGAAACTTGGCTCCATGGTAGGATTAAGGATTGTGAAATTGTTGGAGATCTCCCTTATGTTGTTGTGAGAACGGACCGTGACTCTAGAGGCGGTGGTGTTTGCATTGTTATTCGTGATGTATACTCTTTTACTAAGCCAGCAATAGATTTCTCTCGTACAGAAGTCATAGCCATCGATTTTCTTATTTCAATTTGTTTTCTACGAATTGTTGTGTGTTACCGTCCACCCAGTTATAGTTCCGATCAGACAAGAGTTTTTTGTGATTTTCTATCCGACCTTTTCTCAACATCTAATCATCCCTTCTTCCTGGTGGGCGATTTCAATTCTGATTCCCTGAGTCCTCCTGTTAGTCTTTCCGATAATATAATTCATTCTCTGATTTCCTCCTTCAACCTCTCGTTTCTGTGCCGCCTCCCAACGCGCCAAAACCGATCACTTGACTGGTTCGTTACATCTCATCCTTCTCTTTTCTCCGAGTCCCGTATTATTCCCTCATTTCCGTCTTGTGATCATTTAGGATTCGATACCAATATACATATATGCTTAGACCGTATCGACGTTGAACATGTTCCAGACTATTCTCGAACTGATTTTTCTGCTTTGAATGATTACTTGTCCTCTATAGATTGGGAAGCTGCTTTCGATATGTTCTTTTGTGTAGATGACCTTTACTCTCGCTTCCTACTATTCCTCCACCATGTATTCACTCCTCCGTGCTGTTCCGATCAACGACCCAGTTATTCTACTCAAATGCTTTTCCACATATATACTTCCTCATCTAGAATTTCCATCTTGCTTCTGGAATCCATATTATAAAAAAGACTGCAAAATTATCGAGAAAGTACTTGAAGCTTTTACTCGTATTGTATACTACCGATGCTTTCCTAATCCTGATTATCCACGTGCACTTCCTTCTTATTCTTGTCGATTGGCTAACCTAGGTCTTTCTTCCTTGATAGACAGGCGGAAAGTCGCGGATCTTATGATGGGTTGGAAAATTTACAACAATAGTTCCATTGTCGCGAAGGAAAAGTTCTTCAAAGGGGTTCCGATTACACGGACAAATGTTAACGGTTTGTATGTCGAAGCAACACAGAATACGGCCCGTTTCCACTGTTTCTCATTAAGGGTAGCACATATGTTCACTAGATTATCGAGAGATGTGTTGAATGTTCCGAGTGAACACGTTTTTAAAAAAGCTGTCATCAATATCATTGATACACTTTAGTCTTTCCGTTTCGAATCAGCAGACATATGGATGTAATTATTAGACACTATGACGCGCTCTGTAATAAATTGTTACAAGAATTGTCTTAGATTTCTTTTCTCTTTTTTCTTTACTTCTTAAAGACACCATTGTTATCTGTGGTTTTTGAATGTTTGTTTTTGCACTGACAAGTGTAGATAAAATATATATATATATATTTTCATCTATACCGCAACCCCTAAACACCGCCACTTAGAAGAAAGTCCATGCATTTTACTTTGTTTTTGTTTGTGTTTTCATGATATCTCATGTGCTTGGAATAAAGAAATGAAAAATTAAAAAAATATTCCAATCAGCATTCTTCCAATCAGGAAACATAAAAGAGTGATTAATAATAATAATAACACTTTATCGCAAGGGTGATTTCGGAAGGGGCAGGTAGGGGATCAAATAGAGGAGTGATTCGTATCAACACCAAGGCGTGACACTTTTCAAAGTGAGAAAAAGAGGTAAGTTGAGGAAAAAGAGGTAAGTGGGTCGAGAATATTAGAGAAATTAGAGGTCGGTCGAGAATAATAGAATATCGAGAATAGAGAATAATCAAGAATATGAGGATCGTTTTAGAGCTTACCGATAGCTGTTTTAAATTATTTGACGGTATTAATCGAAAATACAGTATCCGGGAGTTTGTTCCAGACCGGAACTACTCTGGTTGAGAAGTTATTAGAGAGCTTAACATGTTTGAAACTGGGTTGAGTCAGAATGAACTTGTGTGACCTAGTGGGGTATCTGTGGTCTTGTGGGGAGAACATCTTGAATGGAGAAATGGGGGTTCTTCCGGTCAAGATTTTGAAGGTCATCAGTAGATCGGTCTGGTCTCTCCGTTCTTCGAGGGACTGCAATTGGAAAAAAAATTTTCTCTTTTCGTAGGTCATATCGGGCATTCCGGCTCTTCTGCAGACTTGTTTTGTAAAGTTTCGTTGAACCTTTTCTACGAGTTCTTTATACAATTTCTGCCGAGGTAACCAGATCACGGAGCAGTATTACAGTTGAGGACGAACGTAAGCAACGTAAAGCTTTTTATAAAGAACGGGGTTTTTCGATTTGAAGGTTCTTAGGATGTAAGCGCACCTGGATTTTGCTCTGTTTTGATTAGGGCTAGGGTTTGATATAAAATTTGATATCGAGAAGCAAATGGATTTATGGTCGCTGGTCGAAAATGGATTAATTGGAGTACAATCGGAAATGAAGTTGTCAGTACAAAAAACATAATCAAGAATATTGGAACCACGTGTAGGAGAGAGCACGTACTCGGTTAAATGATAATCACACAAGAATTGAAGGAAGCAGTTAGAGATAGAATAATTCATAGGGGCTGTGATGGTCGCCCAGTCTATATTTGGAAGATTCAGATCGCCACAAAGAATGGTTGGAAAGGGCAGGGAACAATGTAGAGAGAGAAAGTCAATAAGCTGCTTCGAATCATCGATTGAAGATTGAGGAGCGCGGTAGCATGAAACAAGACGAATACGAGGGAATGGAAACAAAAGTGTTGAGCTTGGATAGATATCGGTTACGATACATTCGATAGATCCTTGTGAGAATGAGGATATGAGTACGGGTGAAAGGCTAGAGTTGATCAATAGGAGAGAGCCTCCCCCTCTATCACAATCTTTTCTATCTGCTCGAAAGACAGAGAATGGGAGGCCATCGGTGAGAGCTGAGTCGGGGTCATGGGATGAAAGTCATGTCTCACAGACAAACAAAATACTGACAAAAGAGGATCTCAACAAATGATAAAGGTCATAGAGCTTATTCTTTATCGAGCGAGCATTAAATGACATACACTTAAGAGAACTCACTTTTGTCGCTTTATCCTATTTACGAGAGGATAGCGTTCTGGTGGTCTTGGTTCGGGTGCTTCTTCGTAGCGTTGGCAAATCAGTCGTGGCTTCGTTCTTCTTGGCTAGGACAATAGACGTTCTACCAGAAGACACATCGGAGTATAGAGGACGAGGAATAAGCGATGAACGAGGGCGAGAAGGGGATTTTGGGAATAGATCTGAGACGGTTTGATTGGAGACGAAAGACACAACATCGGTGTTCGAGGGCTGAAACGGCGTCGTCTGAGTAGTTGAGAGGGACTTTCTTCCGTTTTTCCAGTTCTGACGAGAGAGGACAGGCTCCAGGTGAGAATCAACCAGTCTGACGGAAGGTTAGAAGCTTCGAGGGAGATACGTTTACAGTCGCGTTCAGCGATAAGTTTTTGCGGGAGAAAGATCAGATCTCAGGTGACATCCTTTCGGGACACTTCTGACTTGTTTACAGAACCTGATGAACATGTCTCGGTCAGATGAGTTGGGGAATTCAATTTTGATCGGTCGCCCAGTAGAAGAGGAGGGTCGAGGGGCATCCGCAGGGTGACGATGTTGAGAAATCTTGCCAGCTTTGAAGGATCTCATGAGGTCCGGTGAGTTGATTTGCTGGAAAATCTTCTCGATAGTTCTTTGGTCACTTCTGTGTGTTTGTTCGGGGATATCGTTTTCTGGAAGTCGGAGAAGTACCGCTCGCTTAGACTTTCTCATCAGCATTTCCTTGTCTCTGATAGTACACTCAACGACTGCTGAGTATATATGTGGACGGAGAGAGACTGGAGATGCGCTATTCTGAACTTGGGCCAGGGTTTGACGTAGATAGGATATCTCGGCTGCTTGGTCCGACAGAGTCTTCTGAAGGGGCTGAAGGTGTTTTTGGAATAATTCTTCCAAAAGAGACTCTACAAAAGGCAATGGAACATTTGGTATTTGGAGATTGAAGAGGGAATTTCGAGAAATAGACATTATTGACTTTTCAAGAGAGCTCTTGATAGGTCACCAACCTCTATGAGATCAAGAGAGGGGAATGAGATCAAGAGATGAAAATTTTCTCTCTTTTTTACCTCATCATTCTTACTCGGTTTTTCTTCCGGTAGGAATTATATATTTTTCTTCTTCTCTTCAGCCTTAACGCTCAAATATATTAGAAGTCTGTCTTCTTCGACGCGCGCGTTTTCGTCACCTCTGTTTCAAGAACATAGGTTTAATTACCCAAGTTTGAGACAGGTACGTCCTGTTGCACGTAGCAGATCTCAATCGCTCGTCGATCTCAACCGCTCGTCCCAATTCCGAAAGAAGGCAGTCCAGCCGTCGGAAGAGCGAAGTTAGCCTTATTAGGACTAGTTAGATAGTGAAACGGGTAACATAACGTGAGTTACTAAAAAAACGTCTCAATTCCGAAAGAAGGCAGTCCAGCCGTCGGAAGAGTGAAGTTAGCCTTATTAGGACTAGTTTTTTTTTAGTTCTTTATTATTACCATAGGATAGCTTGTAAGGCCATCGCTTATATGGAATCATGAAATAATAAGGGGAATAATGAGGAATAAGACGGTCAATTTTCGTTGGTGTCCACTCTTGCTGTTGACAACAGAAAGTTCGGTAAAACTATGACATTCGAGAGGTCGATTTCTTCTAGAGCCTTGCCGAATGCCTCGATATCTTGAATCTCTTTGAAATTATCTGTAACTTTATTCCATAAAGCAATTGCTCTAGAAAAGAAAGAATGTGGATCATTGTATCGTTTAAAGTTCATCAGAGTTAATTTGGAGGTTCGGTCTGAAGTGCGGAGATTGGTTTCAGTTCTTAACTTCAGCTCTTTTTTGCACGTCTGACAATCCGCTCTATCAGAAAGTAGACGAAAAACTACCAATAAATCAGAACGGAGTCGTCGAATGATTAGTGAATCTAAATTGAATTCAGCGAGACGTTGGGGATAGCTCAACCTAATACTTCCACAACGAGAATAAGCTTTTTTTGTGAAAAGTCTCTGAGGATATTCCAACCTTTTCGAATTATTACTGTGGACTTTCGGAGAGAAAATAATTCTACCATATTCAAGTAGTGGTCTGATGTAAGTGGTGTAAACGGTTTTGTAACCGTTCAAGTCCAAACATCTAAACACTATGAAAACTTGTGAAATTCTACACAGAGTCCTAGCACGTATTATTTCTACGTGTTGCTTGAATTTGAGCTTAGAGTCCACGAAAGTACCTAAGTCTCTGACTAAATTAACGACTTTTATCAGCGAGCTATCAATGAAGTAATCGTTTTGAGATTTCCCAAGACGGAGACAGTTGATTTTCTCGACAGCTAAGGGAACTTTGAATTCACGTGACCAATTTGAGATATTGTTTATACATAGTTGAAGAGAATCAGAGTCCTCACTATAAATTTTAAGGTCATCGGCAAACAAGGAAAACTCTACAGTTGAGGGAATACAGCTCTCAATGTCATTGATGAAGCAGAGGAACAAGAGGGGCCCGAGAACTGTCCCTTGTTGTACCCCGCTGAGTACTGGGAAAGAATCAGAGTAGAAATTTTCTATTCGAACCTTAAATGAACGGTTTTGCAGAAATAAAGTAATCCAGTCTATTATAGTAACATGAAGTCCCATGTAATGAAGCTTTTTGATCAACTCTGAGTGTGAGACCTTGTCGAAAGCTCTCGCGAAATCGAAATATACAACATCTAATGCTGGATTTTTCCGAACCTATCCATGGTCCATTAAGAAATCCATCCTGCACTAGAGTAATTGAGAGGATGAGTGTTGATTGTATTACTGAGGAAATGGTTTTGAAAGCCCTTTCATCTCTTTCAGCCAAATGCAATACCTCTCCCGACGGGATACCAAATATCCTTCTGAAGAAATGTAGATTCGCTCTTGTGAAACCTTTATGCATTTTATTCAATAACAGTCTGCTTTCTGGCTCAGTGCCTTCTATTTGGAAGCGATCAATTGTTAAACCAGTACACAAATCTGGTTCTCGCAATCTGTTAAATAATTACAGACCTATATCGTTATGTTGCTCGTTATCCAAGATTATGGAAAAAATCGTTTTCGCCTTAGTTTATTCGTATTTAGAAGAATCAAAGCTATTGTCTCCATATCAAGCAGGTTTTAGAGCGAGAAAGTCTACCGTAAAATCTTTGGTAGAATCTCATTCTTTTGTTGTTGATTCTTTGGCTCAAGGGTTTTCAGTTGAAGTTATTTTCCTCGATATTCGTAAAGCGTTCGATACTGTAGATCATAGGCTGCTTTTATATCAGGTTCATTCGTTCGGTATCTCCTCTAATATTGTCAATTGGCTTAGTAGCTATTTAAGTAATCGAACTCAATCAGTCTCAATCGATAATGTGCTATCTCAGCCCATGCCTGTTATTTCAGGTGTGCCTCAAGGCTCTTCCCTTGGTCCTTTACTATTCCTTATGTATATTGATTCAGTGAAGGAAGCAATACCTCCTAACCTTCGATTCGGTTTGTATGCAGACGATATAAAAATTATGGGTCGTGTTCCCTCTTCTAGCCATGATATCCAAGTCGCTCTTGATCTTGTTACCGCTTGGTGTTCGGAATGGAACTTGTCTTTGTCGACATCTAAATGCAGTGTTTTGCATTTAGGACCCCGAAATCCTTCTGTTGTATACCGTATAAATGGTCTCCCCTTAACTGTTGACGAGATAGCTAAAGATCTTGGTGTCACTATTTCCGATGAATTCTCGTACAAACACCATATTGTCGATAAGTGTAAGAGAGCTTCCGCTGTTGTCAGCATGTTATTTAAAGCTTTTAAATCCCCTTCCATTTCTCTGTTGACATCTGCTTTTAAAATCTATGTCCGACCCATTATCGAATACGCAAGTGAGTTGTGGAATCCATCTTCCTCGGGCCTTGTTAAGTTGGTTGAGAAAGTCCAACGCTCTTTCACGAGGAGAGTACTAGGAAGAGTCCGTCACCCTAAGCTTCCGTATTCCCAGAGGCTTTCAATGCTAGGCCTTCAGAGCCTCGAGTACCGTCGCGCTATCTCTGATCTACTTTTTATTCATAAATGTTTACATAACAGCTTAGACATAGACACTGATCATTTATACGAAATCTCGGCTGTTCAGCGTTTCACTCGGCATTCGCATCCTCTAAGACTTATTCCTCCTCACCACATCAATAAGACCTCTTTATCGACATGTGTTTCCCGTCAAATGTCTGTTTGGAACTCTCTTCCATTTGATGTTATCAACGAAGCTAGTAGCCTTAAATTTAGAAAGCAACTTCTTTCGTTGCCTGTGAATGTGATTGTGCCAGTTAGTCTTGTTTCTGATACTTAATTAAGACTTGTTATTTTTCATCATTATCACAGCCCCCTTTTTTCCCCTTTACACACCGCCACTAAGCTTTATGTGTAATGTAGTCCATGCATACCTCTGTTTATATGTATGTAATTTGCTTTTGTCTTAAATACCTACATGCTTGGAATAAAGAATGAATGAATGATGTTTCTGAAGAGATATTTCCCACTCACTGATAGATTTTAAAAGTTGCAACTCACAACTTCTTCTGGATATGAAACCATATTGGGACTTAGAGAAGAAGTTTCTGTGGTTAAGTCTGACGTTATTAGATAAAATGCTCTCGAAGACTCGACAGACCGCGGAAGTCACAGTGATAGGGCGATAATTGCTGAAATTCGCTCGATCACCTTTACGTTTGTAGACTGGGATGACTTCTCCAGATTTCCATTGAATAGGAATTGAGCATCGCTTGAAAGAGTCTTCGAATAGTAGGGAAAGTTAGATATTGAACCGGGTAACATAACGTGAGTTACTAAATTCTTTACTTTCACTTCTATTTTTTGGGTTCTCTCAACTTCGTTCTTCTCTCTTCATTCTCTCTCCATAATTTTCATTCTCTCTCCATAAATTTTCATCATCTCTTAATTAGTTCTTTCTCTCTCTCTCTCTCTCTCTCTCTCTCTCTCTCTCTCTCTCTCTCTCTCTCTCTCTGTCTTCATAATTCTCTCTCTCAATCAGTCCTCGTCCTTCTCTAACATTTATTCTCGTTAGTTGGTTCGTTAGTTCGTTATTTATTCGTTCGTTGGTTCTGTGAATAAACCTGTAAAGGCTATCTTTGGAAGTCCCGCGTGGCAGGCAAGACAAGAAACGGCTTTCAAGCCCGAATTGTATCTTCAAGAATTCTGGTGTCCTTGAGGGAGTATCCCTTGACATCCAGATCTACTACACTACCGAAAGGACTTTTCAATCACATTGTTACCTTGTGGATCTACTATCTCATGCAAAGGCTGTCGACGTTGTTCTCCTTCACATATATAAGGCTTTTGACACAGTAGACCATAATTTTTTAGTACGCAAGCTTGAAAATATAAGAATTTGTAATCCTGTCCTTGGATGGATTCGTGATTATTTGACTGGAAGATTGCAGAATATTTGTGTTGACAACGAATTTTCAAGCACTTCCTCTGTGATTAGTGGTTGTGCCCCAAGGATCAACAATCGTTCCTAAACTATTCTTATTATTCATCATTCAAGTTTAAAACACGAAAGAGTTTCTCTCTTCAAAAACTTTGATGGTTATTCACGCGGCACAATCTTGGCTTGACTGGCAGCTCTATGAATGTTCAGCACTAATCTACGTCGTACCGAATCATTGAAAAAGACTTTTGTTCTGAGTTGGAGTTGTTTCATTAGTTTATTCAAAGCTTGTTCTTTACTCGAACAAAACTTGTCATTATGAATAACTGGAAAATTTTAGTGAAATAAAAACAACTCAAAAACAATCTAGTGAATAAAGAATGGGACGACAATTTCTTGTCTACCTATTTTGAAAAACGTCTACCTATTTTGAAAAAACGTTACCCTAAATTCATGCAACGTTCACCTATTTTAATGAAACGTTCGTCTATTTTAGTGAAACGTTCACCTATTATTACAAACATGTCTACCTATTTTGACAAACATGTCTCCCTATTTTAGTGAAACGTTCACCTATTTTAGTGAAACGTTCCGTATTTTTACAAACATGTCTACCTATTTTGACAAACATTTAGTGAAACGTTCACCTATTATTAGAAACGTTTCACTATTTTGACAAACTTGACTCTTTCTTATTTTTTCTCTTTCTTTTTTCTTACTTGTTATGTTTCTTTCTCTTTCTTTTTAAATTATCTTTATAAATTTTGGGGAAAGGAAAGGGGGGAGGGGAGGGGGTTTTACCTAAGCAGGGAAGGGAGGGAGGGCCCTAAAGGGGGAAGGGGGGAGGAAGAGGGCCCTACCTAAGCAAAGGGGGGGTAGGGGCCCTAGGGGGGGAGGGGGGAGGGGGGCCCTAAAGGGGGAAGGGGGGCCCTAAGGAGAAAGGGGGAAGGGAATTTTCATGAATAAAATCTCTTTCTCATCATAAAAAAAACAGCAAAAAGCCATTAGATGCAGCGGAAACTCAACAGAGACAAGAAAAAGTCATAGGTTGAGGCTGCACGAAAAAAGGTTGACGTCGCACGAAATCAAAATTTCAAAATAGGTAAACAAATTTGTCAAAACAGGTAGACATGTTTGTCAAAATAGGTGAACGTTTCACTAAAATAGGTGAACGTTTCACTAAAATAGGTAGACGTTTCACGAAAATAGGTAGACGTGTTTGAGAAAATAGGTAGAAAATGCACGAAATTAGGCTGACGTGTTTTTTTTAAAAGGTGAACGTTTCACTGAAATAGGTAGACGTTTATTATTTCCCCTAAAGAATGTGTGTTAATGCCGCGATTTTATACCTACGGTACTTTTTTGTAATTGTTCTATAGTTCGGTTTGAGTATTAGTGTTTATGATTAAATGATAACAAACGCACTACTTATCTTTCATCATTTTTTTATTGAAAACATAATCAGATGATAATTTACTGAGTTGTTGCCAATTTATTATTTCTCTCAAAATTTTGGGCTCTTTTTTTTGTGTTTTATTGAAGAAAGCTCAAGATCGAAGCTAAGTTTTCTAATTAAAAAAAACTTATTAAATAAACATTGGGGTATCAGCGGAGTAAGCAGAACTGGTAACTTTTTCTGAATCCTGTAACCTGATTTTTCTAATGTACCATATGATTAAAAAAATAATAAAAATTTTGAAAATGTAAAATTCAAATCTATTTGCAAAGCTTTTTTTTTTGCAATGATTATATACAATACATAGTCTGCCAACTTGCAAGGGGCAGGCAAAGAATTGCGTTTTCCTTTCGTTTAGGAGGTATGTATCTAAAGGTTGCTTCGAACATTCGAACTCTCTTCCATTCACACCCCTTCAAGTGTACGCGTGTAGCGCACCACCGCCTTCTTTCTTGCACGGCCTTTTCTTTCTTGATAATGGCGTCATTGATTCGAGTAGACAATTATGATTGGATTACAATTTGCAACGCGTTCGCTATAGTTTTTTTTGTGGCCGCACAAATCTTTATATCTGCTTGAGGGCGCAAGAAGAGGATTCCATCCATGAAAGGCGCTCAACAGAATGTCGCAGCTTTGAACAACACTGGAACTTCATTCTCAGGTATCCATCTACAATAATGACAGTCTTTACAACCAGAGTCTTACTCAGGACCATGAGGGTCCGCGAGAGAGGGGTTTTAGGGGGGGGGTGACGAGAAATTCAACCTTACACTCAAAAAATATCTTTTCAAAAATCATAGTGAACCGTGTTGGCTTTTCTGAAATTCGTTTTCTTTTTAAAAAGCGTTCATAGCTGAATCGCGTCAATTTCAAGAAACATCAACCATTCTGGAAAAAAAACGTGTTTTTCGGTTACTTCCTATTCCTTTTAATTTGGCCCTCGGGTCTTTATCTTGATCATCGGACAAACACACACACACACAACGTAGTGCATGTGAGTGCTTCTTTCGTTTGTCTCACAACTTTCTGTTTCAAAGAAATGATCCTGAGTGCCTTTTCAAAACCCTTTTCAGACTTGGTCACATACTATTCCATGGCCCTTTTACTTCCTGCTCGGGTAACGAATGTGAGACTGGTGTATAATATAAGGATTGTTCTTGTATCTTCCAAACTTTTCGCTTCAACAGAGATCTTTTGAGGGTTGATGATCAGGCTTTTCTGTTGCTGTTTTTGAATTATGATCCGTTGCAGATTCTCCAGGAGCTTCTAGTTCCATGACGCAAGTAACGAGGCCTTCTGTCACGTCGTATGAGTCAGGTATTCAAACAGCAGTTCAGTCGACTTGTAGAGAGACATATAGAAAGAGAGAGAGAGAGAGAGAAACAGAGTGAGAGAGAGATAAAGAGAGAAAGACTGAAGCTGTTCACAATTAAATAAGTGCGGAGTAATTACGAGCATAAAAATTCTTGAACTGACGAAAAAAGTTAAATGGATAATTTTGCTCTAAAAAATTCAATAATATCAGATTTGTGGATTAGCGGATGAGAACTAGATTTTTGACAAAATTTAGTAATTAGTTGTGAAGCCACGAAATTTTTTTTATTTTTTGTTGAATAACTGTAGTAACAGTTCAAACTGTGAACAGGGGTTGAATTATCAAGCATAACATCTTTTGATGAACTCTGTTAGAAAGAATTAGAAGGGTTTATGTTTTTGGTTACTTTTTAGATAAAAAATTATCTTGATATAAACTGATCAATCCGGGTTTATGCTGGGGTACTTTTTTATGTACCCTTTTTTATTATTTATTTTTATCTACCCTTTTTTGATTAAGTTTTTGATCAAGTTACCATAATTTCACTCGAGGTTAGCTTTTTAAATTTTATTCGATTATTTATTTTTCTCGTTTTTTCAGATAGTGATGATACTTTTGGAAACGAGCGCTCCAATCTTCTGAACAAATCTAAAAAGCAGAGGGACAAGACTGTTAGTCGAATAAATGTGTTTTTTATTATATTTTTTTCAAACTTTCGCTCGGAATCAAGCTTTTCGGCGTTTGAACCAGGGTTGAATAGTTAGCAGATCAGCTATGTTGGCGCATACATGTTAGCGCCGAAAATTATATACATTCTCTTCTTTTTCCGTTCTCTTTTACTTTTCCTCTACTTCTCATTCCACGCTTTTTACCTCTCCTCTTTCCTTTTTCAACTCGCTCGGCGCGTAGAAACATGCCTTAGACCGGGGTAATATTATATTATGGTGAAACTTTGACCCTACCATATCTTTTTCTGAAGCGTCATTTGCTGTTTGTGAGATTTACTGTGTCGAAAAAAGTGCTACCCTGGGTTTTTCCTCAATGAGCAGACGGAGAGAGGCCGCTTGAGTGAAGGAGAGGGCAGGGAGCATAGCTCACCAGTAATTGCTCGAAAAAAAATTTTTCGGGCGGAAGACCGTGTCAACCAACCAGCCGTTAAATGAGACCGTTTTAAGGCATGTTTTTACGCGCTGAGCGAATTGATAAAGTAATGGGGAAAGGCGGAAAGAATGAAAAGAGAAGAGAAAAATTAAAATAGAACAGAAGAAGAAGAGAATGTAGGTAATTTTCCGCGCGAACATGTATGAGCCAACATAGCAGGTCCGGTAAACATTTAACCCCTCCACCCAACAAGAAATTTTTTTTGGTTTCACCCAGTTGTATTTCCGGCCGTTAATACAATTCATAGGTCACCTAAATTTATCAGAAAAATTTTCGCGGGCGGGGGGCCGGGCGGGGTTTTGTGTACCAATTCGATTTCTTATTGTGTTTTCTTAGATTTACATTCAAGTAATGAAAAATTTTGAAATTCCTAGCAGAGTTTTATTGTAATTGATTTCTCAATTGAGTGTTCGACCTCCTTAACTTCTTCAACTTAAATAAAATGGTAAATGGACTGCTACATACTTCATCAAACACCAAAAACACCATAATATAACATAAGGAAATAAATCTGCATCTGATAAAAGCTTATGAACGTGAGAAACAAAATTTCCTTCGTGGGCGGGGGGCCGGGAGGTTTTTGTACCCCTTGGTAACCTATGATACAATTCATTGAACATGTCAAAAAAGATGTCATAATACACACAAAATTTAAACCTAGCCTTTATGGGGCATTTTCTAAGCATCACACAAATGCGAAGAGGTTTTTAGTGACTAGAGCTAAGCGAAATAAATATCGTTCTCGGAGAATAGGCGAGCGACTGGGAGAAATTTATTCATTCATTCATTCTTTATTCCAATTGTTCATGGTTAAAACGTACAACGGATAACTGTCACGATGTGAGATCAGTGTGGAGGCAAAATACAGTATATTTACAGAGAGATTTAGCAGGTTTGGTGAGCTATGGCAGGGAGGGGGTAACGAGAGAGAGAGAGAGAGAGAGGGGAGAAGATGAGCAATCACATAAAGTTTTTTCATCTCTATAACCTATTCAGAAAATTCTTTCAGTTTAAGGATCGAACTGCTCTAGCTTCTAGAGTCTAGACGAATAAAGAAACTACTCTAAAAACCTTTTTGTTAGAGTTTAGATTTTTTTGAAATGATTTTTTTCGGAAATGAAGCAGGGTGTTTCTTAGCACTCGCACAACTTTTTTTCGAACGCATAGACTTTTAAAATTTCAGAGTTCAATATTAAATGTTTCCAATGATTTGGGATTTTCCTACGAAAAATCTTAGTAAAAAAAAATTCCAAGCGCATAGATTTCAATATTTTTCGTGGTTTTTGGAGAGCGCATAGATTTTTTACACGCACTGCGTTCCAGAGAAATATCCTGGGATGAAGCAATTTACAAGAAAAATTAAGTTTTTTTAAAACTCAGCTCAGTACGTTTTGGATCTAATATGTTCTGAACGCTTTAAGCCCCTTTATCTTTGCAGAGCATGGAGCGCACTCCCCTGCTGCATCGACCAATTGGAACTGTGCCCTCTACCGAATCAGGTTTGAGCTCGTCATTGAAAGTCGAGTAACTCAACTTATTTTTTTAAAAATAAATTTTTTGTGAAAAAATTTCAAAGTTTTCCAAAGCACTTTTGGCTTAAAATTCATTTCAAAGCAAAAAGGTCGAAATGATTTTGATCGATTACTGCGAAACATTAAAGTAAAAGGGGGAAGGCGAGAGAATTTTAATAGGTATATGTTTGCCCTAAAGAAAAAGAGAGATGATTTGCGGGTAAGAAAGGTTTTGGTATAGAATAAGAAAAAGCCCAGAAAGATTGGTGGATTCTTGAGGGAAACACACGCATCAGTGGTCGGAGATCATCAAACGAGACAAAAAGAAAATTTATTCTATGTGTTCTCAATCAAGTTCATTGTTTTAGACTACCGATAAATCGAACTTTTTAGGGTTTGAGCTTCTTCACGAGAGATTTCCAATTGGGTTATCACGTTTCTATGGCTCGGCTGGTTGGGAATTGATAGTAATGAAAAGTGATATCAACCAACGGCTCAACAGGATTATCAAAAAAATGTTTTGAACAGATTCAATCTCAGGTGTTGTGGACATTCTGAGGCGTTTCGAGCGTCTCTCGGAAGATCATTTCACAGTGAGCGCAACGGACGAGGACGCAATAAGCGGTCAGTGGAACTGCTATGGGTTTTATTGGTTCGAAGTTCGAAGAACTTGTTGTTGTTGTTGTTGTAGATTGCCCGCCGTAGGTCTCCGGCTGGGTAGACGAGGTCTTTGAACTTGCGAAATTCCTGATTGCGTCTGATTTTTGAGAAACTCAAAATGACTTGTAAAGCCCTCTGATCTTTTTAAATTGAAGTTCGCTGCATTACATATAACCCTACTGGAGAGTAGCTACTAATTTTTCAAGCTTTCCATATTCGCAAGTACGGAGGGAATCTTGGGGGTTTGCAAGTTTTGGATTATAAGTGTTAGACTTCCTTGTATTATAAGTTTTGGATTATAAGTGTTAGACTTCCTTGTATTATAAGTTTTGGATTATAAGTGTTAGACTTCCTTGTATTATAAGTTTTGGATTATAAGTGTTAGACTTCCTTGTATTATAAGTTTTGGATTATAAGTGTTAGACTTCCTTGTATTATAAGTTTTGGATTATAAGTGTTAGACTTCCTTGTATTATAAGTTTTGGATTATAAGTGTTAGACTTCCTTGTATTATAAGTTTTGGATTATAAGTGTTAGACTTCCTTGTATTATAAGTTTTGGATTATAAGTGTTAGACTTCCTTGTATTATAAGTTTTGGATTATAAGTGTTAGACTTCCTTGTATTATAAGTTTTGGATTATAAGTGTTAGACTTCCTTGTATTATAAGTTTTGGATTATAAGTGTTAGACTTCCTTGTATTATAAGTTTTGGATTATAAGTGTTAGACTTCCTTGTATTATAAGTTTTGGATTATAAGTGTTAGACTTCCTTGTATTATAAGTTTTGGATTATAAGTGTTAGACTTCCTTGTATTATAAGTTTTGGATTATAAGTGTTAGACTTCCTTGTATTATAAGTTTTGGATTATAAGTGTTAGACTTCCTTGTATTATAAGTTTTGGATTATAAGTGTTAGACTTCCTTGTATTATAAGTTTTGGATTTTTCTGAGCTGCATGACTCGCTCAAATCATGTGATTTCTCCGAGTCATCCTGTTGAAAATCGGACAAATTTAGGGTAAAAGGGGGGGGGGAGTTGTGTGGAAACTATTTCAACCTTGTAAAGAAATGTTTGTAAGCTAAATACAAAAATAAAAGCTAAGTAAAATGCGATAATTTTTATTATTTATAGCGTCAAGAGGCACCAAAAGTCTTTTGAAATTGTCGACACTGGTCAAATTCATTCTACTCAATTATTGTATGTACTTACATATTTATTCTCGGATATATTCATATGATTCCTTTCAGCAAATGAGACATTCATAAACGGAGCGGTGCATCGCGATTTTCACGAAGTGATCAAAGAGGCTGTGCGAGCAATTAATGAAGGAATATTCCCCGAGCGAATCCCGCAAGGATCCTCCGGCTCGTATTTCGTACTCAACAGGAAGAGGGTCAGTCTAATCATCAACTTTCTTTGAACTTTGAACTTTTTATTAGGCGAAAAGAATCACGTGGTGGATATATATATTATTCAAAAACAAATGAAAAACAAAATGAAACTGAACAATGAATCCGAGTGTCTATAAATACAATCGAGCAGATCTTATAGCGAAACTGAACTTTCTACAATTAGTGCGAGGAGTTTTATATTGAATTTTTAATCTTGAGCCTCGAGTCGTGGAAACATTTAATCTATAAAAATTTGGGAGACCATTTTTTTGGGAGACCTTGGTCTGCTCGTTATTTTCATTCTGCCAAAATTGAACGCTGTGTTTTTTTGGGTGTTAGAAGAAGTCGAGTATTTGGGATTTGAGAGCGTTAAACAGCGGTACATAAAAGTGCTTTATAGCCGAGTGTTTAATATCAAAGTAGAAAATAGTGTATTGAACAAACAGAATCGTCATGGTCTCCCCGTAAGTATCAAACCCAAACCCTTGGTCTCCCCCCAAGTATCAAACCCTTGGTCTCCCCCCAAGTATCAAACCCTTGGTCTCCCCCAAGTATCAAACCCTTGGTCTCCCCCAAGTATCAAACCCTTGGTCTCCCCCCAAGTATCAAACCCTTGGTCTCCCCCCAAGTATCAAACCCTTGGTCTCCCCCCAAGTATCAAACCCTTGGTCTCCCCCCAAGTATCAAAAAATATCAAAACCATTTTAAAAGTCGTGGTGTTTGATGAAGTATTGTGTTCAGGCATCCTTCCGTTTTCCAATTTCAAAGTGCAGGACAAACCTAATTTTTAATTTCCGTTCAGCAACCTTATTTGAAAGTACACATGTACTACCTACAAGCTATGTATATGTATGTGATGAGAGACAAAGCCAATAAAGTGATGCCGAGTCAACTTAGTCAGAAGCATTGCAATGAACTGGTTTAGATTTTTATAAAGTTAAAGTTAAAATCAATTATATCAATTATAGATAACAAACTTTTGTTCTGGTATTTGAGGAGAAAATCGGAGTGTTCAAGCCAAAGAACGAGGAGCCATACGGTCATCTGAATCCAAAATGGCTCAAGTGGTTCCACAAAATCTTCCTGCCTTGCTGCTTCGGTCGTTCCTGTCTCGTGCCGAATCAGGTGTGCCTTTTGGTGACGGAAGGTTTTATAATCAGACGAAGTTTGAAGGACTCATGTGGGAATAGAATCGTATTGGGTACAGGCTGAGAGTTCAGACTTTAGCCTAAAAAAGTGGGTCGTTCAATCTCAACTGAAAGGTATGGTCACAAGCATAACTCAGATGAAGAGCTGTTATCACACCACCCAAGCACTCCTTTCTCTCTCTGTATGGTCACAAGCATAACTCAGATGAAGAGCTGTTTCTTTCTCCTTTCTTGTTGGATCTTATTTATTGCTATTATTTTAGACGGAAAAAGCTTACTCATTCAGGCTCTAATTTTAGTTTCGTTAGGATTATTTCTTTCTGAAGGACTTCTTTAATACATAGATTGTTTGGGTGTGTATATCCTATCCGACTGCAAAACCCTTTTTCACTGAGGAGCTTTCATCCAAGTAGGTAGGAAAACTCTTCTTCAGATTTTTTCAATCAGTGATGAATTGAATCTTAACAAATTTTCGATAAGAGCTGTTTGCTGTAATCAATCAAGAAAGCTGCTTTATTCAAATCTTCGAAAGGACCCTTCTTGGAAATAAGCGTGCATAATAAGGAAATCAATGTTCTTAAAATAAAGAACGCATCCTAAAAACTCTGAAGAGAGCACTCTTGAAAGAACATTTGGTCTAAGCATAAGCCTTTGCAGCCGAAAAGCATTTATTCTTCGGAAAACTTCAAAATTTTACAGCTAAACTTTTTTGGAAATTCTTTTATTATTAAAATAGATGATAAAAATACGATCACTGTTCAAAATACTTAACTAAGAGATCTGTTTTTCTAGTTTGTCCGATTAACGAATCCGAATGCGTCTATTCGCAACCATTTTGTGTTACTCAAAAGTAGAAGCTGGAGTCAATCTGAAAAAAATCTCCGGTTTATTTTCCCAACTGATTCGATCAATCTGTTTTTACTAGCCAGATAGATAATTTACGCTCACTTTTAATAGGATTTGATTACATGGTGTTGAAAAATTTATAAAGCAGAATACTTTTCTATGAGAAAGGCTCAAAGAAGTTTCTAGAAAGCAAATAAGCATTTTGGCGTGTTTCCTGTACTTTAGTCAGTCTATGACAATATAAGCTGAAGCCGAAATGCAAAAACTGTTACGGCAGTCGTGTTCATAGAAGTATTGTATACAATGATCCTTACTAAATAGAGTCTGCTATATTATTTTACTCTGAGATGCTGTCTTAGAAAATTGCTGTTTTTTACTGCAGGACACTACTTTTTTGATAAGTTTGAATGTCAGAAGTCATGAGGATTAGGCGCGAGAACATCGTACTTAGTATCTGCGGTGCTGGAATGAGGAGACTCGGGCTCATAGGACGCCTCCTTTACAGACGACGCGTCGTTTGCGGGTATGTCGACAAGGGATGGTTCCTGAGCAAGCTGTTTCTACAAGATGTGGTCTTATACCTTTCTCAATTCTCAATAGCTACCTTCTTTTGAAAGGTCGTGCTTACCTTGCTGCCTGCGACAGGCGTCGTTGTTCCTTCTGGACGACCGTATCCTCCGTATCCCGAGGCGTAAGGATCTGTTACGATGGTATCTGCAGCTGGTAAGCTGCTGGTAGCTCCTGGCATGTATGGCGTTGCACCCGAACTCGCGCGATACGGTAGTTCTCCGCCGAAGCTGCGATGTGTCGGAGTAGATGAACCGATCGGAGGGGTCAGCGGGTTCGAGGCAAAGGTCGTCCGTGGGGCGAAGCTTGAAAAAAAAACAGCTCAAGTGGCTGATTACTTCAAGAAAAGAGTATGCTGTACTTACATATATATTTTCATGATCCCTATTATCATTAGAAGGGCATCTTTGACTGGAGCCGACCTCCCCCCCCCCCTCTACAACACCCCTACACCTGAGTCATGGTTTTTTTTCCTGCAAGTGAACAGTTTGACTGGACTTAATTATTACTAGTGTCATAAATTATTTATTTTTTCTTTGACTTTTGAGTAAGTAGGCTAGTTTGCGGGCTGCTTGGCCTGTTCAACTGACCGAGGAGCTCCTCCTCCGTAGTGATCGATGCTGTTGTCGCCATAGCTGCGAATGCCGAGGACGTTACCGCCCAGTCTACCGATATCTCCCACTAGCGAGCGGTCAACGTAACTCAAGTTACCAAAAATGAACGTACATCTAGAAAATGTCATCAAACGACTCGTATTGATGGATGTATCGTCATTGATCCGGGTTAAATTAGTTAAGAGAAGGCTTACTCTCGTCGGCGCCTTCTTTCAGCGTCAAGCTGCTCACGTAGTATGATGAGCTGATCCTCGAGCTGCTTGATGCGATTTCGATGCGTTCTTTCTCGATTTTCTATCACTTTCTCAATCTGAAAATTGATTGGCTGATTTTCTGGAAGGTTCTTGACTGTTTCCCATTGTTTTTGTTCTTCATTTTGAAAGGATGTAGTGTGAAACTCTGAATTTGTTTTTGCTGTGAAAGTTCGGTGACTTCTGTACCTAAGATTAGAGTTTTTAGTTATATGCTATGAGGAGCCAAAACATTCTCACTTGACTCTTCTCCTGTCTCATCCGGTAAAGCTGTCTCTCTTGCTCTTCTCGCTGCTTGTTTGTTAGTTCCAAAATGCGATTGCCGTTCTCCATTTCGAGCTGAGCGATTTGTTGTTGCAGTTGGGCGCAGTTCTTGTAGAGTTCCTGTAAAGAGAACGTTCAGGGATATAATTCCTTTATGCATCAAAGACATCATTTATAAAAAGAAAAAATTATCGAATTGTTTTTATGTTTTGTTTTCGTGCCTCAACAAACTCGCACATTCTAAGTAAACTTATATTATTTCGAATACTTTGATAGCCTTTGGAAATAAAAACTCCCGGATTTGTAGCATAACAAGTCATTTAATATTTTTCACTCTTTCCGATAATTTTTGCCCACCTTGTTCTCTCTCTCCATCGCATTTAGTGACTTCTCGATAGCTTCTCTCTGTAGAGCAGTCTCTCTAATGGCCAGATCAGTGCGGCGCTTGTCTGCTTCCAGCTGCAATTTCCAATCTCTTGTATATAGTTTAATTTCTTCTTCATTGTCACTTTTTCTATTCAGCCAAACAGCCAGAATCCGGTGCTCAAAGTGATCTGCTTAAAGCAAGTCTCTCAAAGATTTTTCTTACAGAAATGTAGCATATTTTTTCTTAAAAAAATAACATCAAAGGAATGTATGTCTTTGACAAGTTCAAATGTATTTGTAATAGTATTGTACAATAACATCCAATGACACCTAGTCGATTGACGTGAAGAGCCAACCATTTCAATCTTCTTGATGAGGACTTGTCGCTCCTTCTTCATCTGCTCCAGAAGGTTGATGTTGTTCCGCTTGTCCCCCTCGCAGTCGACGAGTCGCCGCTTCAATTCCTCCATCTCCTTTTGCAGCTCTCGCCTCTCATTCTTAGCAGTATCCATCTGCTGTCGGAGATCGCTCTCACTCGTACGATACGTGGTCACACTCTTTAACACAAAAACACCACACTCAATCATCAAGTTTTTGTCATCGATTACAGCCAGAGCACTTTTCTAAAAATCAAAAAAAAAAAGCTCAAATAGACTAAGTTTTTTTTTGAGAAACTACTGCAGTGCTTTAGCTTTTTTTATTTCAGAACTTTCTATGTGAGAAGGATTTTTTATGTCTGTAATAAAGTATTTCCCACCTTGTCCAATGCAACGATGCGATCCTCTAGCCTATTCTTCTCAGCGTGCGCGTCTACGAGTTGCCTCTGGAGGTCGTGGAACCGACTGGTGAAGTCGTGAACTCTTTGCTTGTGGTCGCGCGTTTCGCTCTTGGCACTTAGCAGCTCAGTTTCGAGCTGATGCTTCCGTGTGTTGGCCGTGCTCAGCTCAGTGCTCATGGTGCTCATCTGAAAACAGAATTGCTGAATTGTTTGTCGATGGGCAGCAAAGGTTTAATGGCTGAACCTGGTCTTTGAAAGATTGGATGTCGACATTGGCCTTGTTCAGCTGTTCGCTCACTTTACGAAGCTCCGATTCGTAAGACTCAGCCTGAGAAATGAGAGTTGGTAGTTTGCGAAGTTTTTCGGGCTGATTTCGGTCCATCGAACGTAAGCTGCCCTCTAACTTTATTTAGGTCTCTTTTGAGTCTTTCATAGTCATCGGCCTTGTCATCGAACTTCTGTTCTGTGAGGCGGAGCTGCCCTTCCAGCTCCTTGATTTTCTCCATCAGGTTCTGGAAATTTATGATTTGTACACGTTTGAGCAAATAATGAAGAGCTAGTTGGCAATCAGGATTTACTGACCGTCCTTTCGCTCTCAAATGTGTTGATCTGGATGAGGACTTTGTTCTTCTCCGAGTCCCGTTCCCGAAGCTGACTTTCCAGCTGTTCAAAGTTGTATCTTTGGTATCTGATTGCTTTTAAATGTCTCTTTAACTGGTTCTGAAAATGTATTTCTCGATGAGTTTTGCTGTGTAATTCACCTGGAATCTGCTCGTATCCCAGTTCTCCTCTCGGTCGCGAAGTTGTCGAATTTCCGTGTGCGCGTTGTCTAAGTCCATGCGCAAGTTCTTTAGTTGTTCCTGTAAATAATAGTTATCAATATAGAAATTTGCAAATGTTAGCAACACTTTGAAGTTTTTTGAGTTTTCTTTTATATTCATTTTAATTTCTGTAAATAATAACATCACTCATGATTGATATTTTTAGACAAAGCATCAATGCTATGAACTCAGTTTTCCATCCAGTATGTATTTATCAATTAGACAAGAGTGCTAGCTGACATTGAATGTGCGTATCTGGGCCTCCTTGCCGCGAGCTTGCAGCTCTGCTGCAACCATCTTTGACTTCATCTGACGCCTCTCATCATCGCGCTGCTTCAGCGCTTCTTCTTGCGAGCGAAGAAGCTGCTTAGCTGACGCAAGTCGGGCTTCCAACGCGCGTTTGTCTGAATATCAACACATTACCGGCATATCTCTGACTGCTTTAGCTATCATCGGCTCCCATTATGATTGGCTTCATCTGAGACGTAGGTATCGTTATTGAGTGAACTGCTATGTCGCTAATACAAAAAAAACAATATGCCCGTTTTCGCGAGGACGAAGCTTTTTTCATTATGTAAAGTTGCAGAAAACGCTCGTAATGAATTAAATTACGAGATTCGAAATGCAAGTTCTAGATTAGCATGGGCATTTCAAGGCCAACCTTCTTCGACGTCATTAAGATTGTCCTCGATCGTCTTGAAGCGCGTCTCGTGCTTGTCGATTGTGCTGTGCGACTCGCTCGTCTTTTTGATTAGGCGATTAAGCGCGTCGCGTAGCTCATTCTGGAAGGGGACGGATCCCATTTGGGAAGATGAGATTTGCAAACTTCTGGGTTAGGTAAATGTTGGGAACCTAACGAGTCAAGCTCTCATAATACCCTCAGTCACTCTAGGTATGACTCTAAATGATATCACTTTCACATAGTGTAAAGCGAATAGAGGTAGAATGTGCAAGCAAAAACTTAGCGCATAGTTTTCAGTGGACGGGAGTCGAACCAGTGAGGTTTAACTGTTTTGCAAAGACTGAGCTGACAGTTTTCCAGGCTTGACTCCCCATGTTTGCTAAAAGTTTTTGAAAACCTAAGCTTACTCTTTCTAGCTCCAGCCGCTCTATTTTCTGGAGTAGCTGCTGAAGGGTTCCCTCCAGTTGCGAGACATCAATGTGCTCGTTGATGTTGATTTGGGTACCGCCTGGGCCGGCACCTACACGGCTCACGCCACCGATTTCCCCGTCGAGGTTGGGTGGTGCAGGGAAGGGTAGGGAACGCGGTATGTCACTGACACCATCTGGAAACTATGTTCATCACCAGCACAACTAACCACCTTAAATGTTTTTTTTATTATGTTTGAATTATCACAATAGATGGAGTCCCTAGCAGCTCTCTGGATAACCTGTCGGAATTCCTCCACTGCCGAGATCGATGTTGATGTTTGTATCGCCTGCTGCAGGGCCGTCCGCAGCACCTAAATGCTCGTAGTTCAGAACAAATTGATCTAATTATCTTATTGGTGCCTCAAGGAATCTAATTTTCGTTCAAAAAATGAGTACCCGTCATCATGTATGATATTAGATATTTTATGATGTGATATGATACATACCTCCGTGGATGAAAATGTTGCCTCCTGCAGCAGCGGCGCCAGAAGCGACATCTCCCTCCATCTTAGTGGGGTCGAAGCTGCCGATTCCTCCCGGCTGAAGGCGGCTGATGGAGACGACCCGATTCGCTGCCAGCTAAACATTTCCTATCTAAATTGAAACTTCTTAAAGAATGGAGCGCGGACCTGGAATCTCTTAAGGGCATCCGTCAGCCGGTCACGGTCGTAGTCGGCACGGATGTAGTCTTGCTGGAGCTGTAACAGACGCTGTTCCGTGTTCTCCAGTCGAGATGCAAGGTCGTTCAGCTCGTACTTCTTCGCCTCGAGCTCCTGCAAAGAATACATGGTACGCGTGAGTAAGCATAAGAGTGAATCATCACTTGTTGCTTGCTTCACGTCAGAGGAGTCAGTTGGTTGGAAGACGATGATAGGGTTGGATAAACTAGCAGAGTTTATATTAATTTCTCATCGTTTTATGGTTATCAAAATTGTTAACCATGATGTTTAAAGCGTTCATGGTGGTGAAGAATGCTTTCGACTTCTACTTAATTACACAAGTGTTTACTTTATGAGTAAGCTCTCAGGCGAGATTGACCTGTAGGGCATTCAGCCGGCCGTCCTCGGAGCCTCTATGAGCGTTGGCAAGATCGTTCAGCGTACTCTCGTACTCGTCGTTCTTGCGGTTCATTTGGTCCTCGCCGAACTTGAGTTCCGTCGTGAGCTTGTTGATGCGAGTTTTCAGCTCATTGCGTTCCGCGTCTGCGCTACTCAGCTGCAACATCGAATGGTTGTGGCTTTCAATACAATCTTGTCTCATCAATGCGGATAGTGAACGCTGGCTTATTTTCTCATATTAACGAAGCCTCTTTATGAGGTACTCTTGAGTACTCTTGAGTCTAGCTATAGACTTTCAAAAACCACATGAAATTTTTAGAATCTTCGCTTAATGACCTTATCGATAGTTTCTGCCAGTTCGTTGCGCAACTTCTGCAATTTGTGATCGAATTGTTGCGAGAGTTGGCTGAGATGGTCAGCTTGCTTTGCCTTGTCTCGGTAGGCGTTGTGGAGCTTCTCGCGCTGAAACTTTTTTCTGGGGTCAAAGTTCAGTGCATCCTCCTGGTTTTCATTCAAGTTCTCTGAAAAAAAAGAAATAACGAAGGCAAAAATTTCATAACATACATCGGCTTTGAGATGTGAGAAGGAGTTCTTGAGCTCCTTGAGAGCATCCTCCGTTGATTTGAGCTTGTTCTTGAAACGCAGAATCTCAGCCTCGTTGTTCACACTAGCATTCTTGAGAATATCGTTCTCACTGTAAAACAACAAGAGTGCATTATAAAGGCATATGGAAGCGCTTTTTCGGAGTACTCATTACTCCTTCACAGCAAGGAGATGCACTGGTAGAAACTTATTGTAACCGATTACTATGAAATGTCTTTCATGTTTCGTATAGTTTAGATAAGGCTTAGGTAAGTGATTTTAGATTCAACAAAGCTCTTTTAAGGCAAGTAAGGCGAGTATATACATATATATAGGTATTTCAAGGTGAAGAATAGCATGTAGTTGAGACAATCAGGCCTTTCATAACAACGATTTACAGGCGAAAGTTTTCAAGCTCAATGACGTTAGGTTCCAACCGAATCACAGCGTCTAGCTCCATTTTGGTCTTGTTCGCCTCTAGTTGTAAGCTAGAGTAGAGCTCCTCGATAGTGCGAAGTCTGTTCTGTGTGTTCTCCAGATCACTCTCTTTCTGACTCAGATTTGATTTAGCGTCATTCAGTTCTTCTTCCAGACGATGCACTTGCGTTGACACTGAAGATAAATCTAATTATGTTGACTACATAGATTAATAAAATATCACGGAAGAGCAAAGCATGTAGGATATTTTCAGCAAGCTATTTTTTTCGAATCAAACAACTTGAATCATATAAAAAGCTTCAACTTAGAACACATGAAAAATGGATTAAAAATTCGATCTCACGCTCTCGAGTTTTTGCGTTCTGCTCTGCGAGATGCTTGGTGAGGTGGTCGATTCGCTCATTGGCAGCGGTGAGTTGGGCCTTCAATCCCGCGTTGCTAGTCTCTAGCGTTTTCACTTCTGAGCGCACCGTATTCGCGTCCACTTTCCACTTTTGTATTTCCTTAAAAGCGTAAGTACTTTGACATCTACGCAATTTTGTCAAATATTCTTGTCACTGGCGCCTTTTTTGTCTGTTTCAATAATTATCTGAGCTTGTTAGCTTGCTTTGTAGAGAAGGATCGCCAACCCTGTCGGTCTCTTGCCGCAAAGTCTCGATGTCGTCTCTAAGCTTCTGGTTCTGCGTAAAGTAGCTCTCCAGCTTCTGCTCGCTCTCTTGATGCTCTCTCTCTAGAATGTTCTCTCGGTTAAGGGCATCCGCGAGTTGCTTCTCCAAGCTGTTCACTTTTTCTCTCAGTTCATCCTCGATTGCTTTCAAGGCTTCCAGTGCCTGAAATGAACAATTTTTCTCCTTTTTTTCAATTTGCTAGTATGTTCTCTTCTATATTAGTATTGTCTTAAACATAGCAAAAGAGCAAACTCAAACAACAACTGCCTTAGATTGCTCCTCAGGAAGAGAACAACGCTCTCACCTTCTGGTACTGCTCTTTCTCCTCGTCCAGGTCGGTGAGGAACTTCTCATTAAGTGCGCTCATCTCCGCCTTGAGCTTCTCAATCTCTGCTTCGTGCTTTCTCTTGAGCTCATTCAAGTCGCTGTCCTGGCGGTCGTTGCCTCTTCCGATGCGCGCCAGCTCATCATCGAGGTCTCGGATGCGTCTCTCGAGGTCATCCTATAATAGTTCATGCCCCTACTTTCATAACGATTCCGAACTTTTTCAGAAAATTCTCAAGAATACTTTTACAGAGAATATAGAAAACGTTTTTTTTAAAAAAACAAAAAAACTTTATAGCAGTTTAGGAGTGACCTTCTCGTTCTCGAGCTTTTCGAACTCAATCTTCCACTTGTCATTGATCTCGCGGATGCGCATAGCAGTGAGCTCGTCGTCCTTGAACTTGTCCGAGCTGTCTCGAATCTCTCGCAATATGCGATCGGTGATGGCTTCTCTGATACACTTGAGTGTTACATTCAATTCATGGTATGAGTTTGAGGGAGGAATGAACCAAAGAGTACGTTCGAACCTGCTGCCTCCACCTCCCTCGCCTTCTTTTATACGATCTCCACCTGTAATTGCGCAAATAATTCAGAAGTTATGTTTTACCTCTTGTCATAACTGTTTCCACAGCAAGCTTAGACTAAGACATAAAAAATTTCCCGGAAATTCATCTGAAAAACTAGCAAACCTGGAATGTCAATGTGATCTCCTCTATCGGGTTTCCCGTCTCCACCTGGCCCTACTACAACATCTCTCGACGAGTCATGGGTTGATATACTATCAGATCTGTAAGCCATTATAAATATGTAATAGTTCCCTTCTTTCTATTCAACTCTCTTCTCTCTCTCTTGTTTTCATTTTTTAAATTTCTCTCTTCCTTTTTTCTCTCTGTCATAGGAATGAAATGTATCTGACGGTCCAGATCCGCCATAGCCACCATATCCACTGCCGTATGGATCGTCACGTGCAACGGATCTGCATTCGAGAAATACATCTTTTAATCAGAGAAACATGGTAAAATAGGTGTTACAAACTTTTCAGCAGTGGCTTCTTCTTCTTCTCCGTCACCAGATACGCGGTCCCCTCCCCCTCCGGGTCCTCCGCGAATACTCACATTGACATCTCCTCTCGAGCGGTCGCCATAAGCGAATTTATCATCGCCTTAACCAGCATCTTCTTTCTCAACGTATTCAGAAAATGAAAGTGACTTTCAGGATTTTCAGCCAGACTAAGATTCAACCGGACTTTCGTTTTTTTACCGTGAAAAACTGAATTTTTACAAGTAATCGAACTCAAAGTCCTTGAACCTTTTTTGCCAGTTATGATTGAACTGGCGCCTGCTTGGCGTATTCGGTCTCTGAGATCATCCAAGGCGCTTTTGAGATCACTCACCTCCTTCTCAAGAGTTTTTATACGCTCTGAAAGGATGAGCAGGTATTTCAGGTTCCGGAAGTTAGAGCTAAAGCATTGCGGAAGTAGCTCATTACGGATATACATATTTTAATTGTGTATACTTATTTTCATCAAAGAGATTGTCATATTACTCTTGACTAGTAAGAAATCTATGAAGATAGTCGAACCTTTAGCTGCGGCTCGGTCTTTCATGACTTCCTCCAGTTCCTTATTCAGTAAGCGCGCTCGGTTCATCTGCTGCGCCTGAGCTTGCTTCGCCTGCTCTGCTGACTGCGCCATCTCAGCGAGGTTGTTTCGCAGCTTCTCCACCTCTTGCTCTAGCTTCCGGATGGTCTCTTTTAGCACATTTGCGTCTCCTTCCGCTTTGTGTTTTTGACTGGAAAGAAATTGGATAGCTTGTACAATATAGTGTTCTATGTGCGTTCTTCAGCCAGTAGTTTTGTTTTGGCTTATGCTTGGCTTGGCTGTTTTTTTACTCGTGTTTTTTATGGCTTTTCTCAAGAACTCGTGTTATTCTGCGCTAATGTTATTTGATCACCACAGTTGTCGATTTTTAGGTATTTTTCACGCAGCTCGATGGTCTGATTTTTGACTTAGAACTTTCTCACATTCAATCTTAGAATTCTCTCAAAAGTTGTGATTGGGAAAACTTTTTTGACTTGAGTATCTCTTGTTTCTCCTTCTGCAGTCTTTCATTGAGATCGTTGAGCTTCTCGACTTCCTTAGTTCTCGAGAGCAAGTCATTCTCAATCTGGGTGATCTTGGCGAGATGGTTCTTGATAATGTTGTCTTGGTCATCGTTGTGTCTCCGCAGCAGCACGACCTGGCGCTCGAACTCGCTCAAGCTCTCCTTCAGCTTATCCGACTCCTCCGTGTTCCCTGGAAAAGGTTATCACAATAAGAAATGTTCACGTGTTTCCAGTCAAGCCGTATAGCACGATTAAATGAAAAACTTACGAAAGCTTTAATAAGGTGAAAAATGAGAATGGTGATATGTTGAACTCACTCTGACTGGCCTTCTCGATCTCTTCACGCTCTTTCTTCACTGTCTCCATGTTGTGCTTGAGGTCGAACATTTGGCGAGAAATCGCATCTTTCTGTTTCCTCAACATGTTTTTTTGTAAAGAGCAGTTCTAGTAAAATCAAACATGTGCTCTGATGACTTATTAAGTTTTCATATTTCTTGACATTTTGATGCGCTCCTCTTGCTCCGCGTGATGATCAGTCTGCAAAACTTCCATTATGGCGGATGACTAACTGGAATTCATCTCTCTGCGCTTTGATCTCTCTCATGTGTTGCTCGAGGAGTGAAGCCTGTCTGATAGCAGCCTCCAGGTCGGAGAGCGTCTTCTCATGCTCGGAAGACAGAATGTCACTCGCTCTTTTCATATCTTCCACGGACGATTGCAGTTGCCTAAGAAAATTAAGATTTATACGATGATTTTTTTTAGAGGAAACTAAGAAAGAAGCTTTTATTTCTTGGTGAAGTTTTCAAAAGCCTTTCTTGAAAAAGCAGTCTACATAAAGTGGCTAAAAATTTATATTTTAAGATGAGATGTGTAGATATGTAAAGATATGTAAATGTTAAGTTACCTTTTTATCTCTTCGATATGCTTGATGTGAGCTTCTTTGTCCTCAAGTCTTCTCTGCATTCCCGAGTACTCGTTCTCCAAGTCTCGATATTTGTCCTTGAGTGGATTGTACTCGCTCTTAAGTTTGGCGTTCTCCCGCTGCATAATTTCCAGACGACGATTCAGCTCATTCACTCTGAAAAAAAAAGTCCTTTCCATCCTTCACCTTTAAGCTTTGTTTTTGACTCCCGGTTAATGCTTCTTAGAGGCTTCCAAATTTCCACAAAAAGTTGATAGCACATGAAGTGGGAAAACTCTTCTTAAATGATTTGAAACAGAAGTATGTATGTGATACTACCTACCGGTTTTTGTATTCTTCTTCGAGCGACGCGGTTTGCTCTTGAGCGTCTTCGCGTGCTTTTCGAGCGTCATCGCTAGTTGATCGCTGGAATTGCCTGAAACGTCTGATTTTTGGCACCGTAGTGCGTGTTTTAAAGAGAATTGTCCGTTTCAGACCCGCTTTCTCCGCAATTGCATTCTATATCTGACTCATGTAGTTTGGCGATTTCTTCTTCGATAAGATGCTTGGCGTTCTCTGCCGCCAGCCTTTCCGCCTCCGATGATCGCAGTTTCTCTTCCAGTCTTTTAATCTTGCGCTCGAGCTCATCTTCATTCTTCTGCCTAAAAAAACACTCTATTAAGCTAAGTAGCCCGGAACGTTTTACTTTTTTTCCTGTCTTATAGTACCTAGTATATTATTCGAAAACTGAAATAGGAAATGTGGTGGACTGAAATTTGTCTAATACTTATAGACTCGACCTAATTTTTAAATCTTGAGTAGTGTTTTTTGTTCTAGACTCGACTGGGGTCTCAATTTTCATAAACTCGGTTGTTACTTCAATGAAAGACTCAGTGTATGTCATGCTCCTATAGAGAGTGGAAGCTATTGTAAACTGCTCACTGGACGTTGATCTCTCTCTTTGCATCGAAGAGCTGACGTTCCACACGACGCCTCGCCTCATCGGCAGCCTCAAACTTGGACATGAACTCTTTCGCCTGTGTCTCGGCCAGTTTGAGCCGACGCGCGAGCTGCTGAATCTCATTTTCCTTGTTACGAAGTGTCGCGCGGACGGCTCGAACGGCTTCTGATGGCGGCAGAGGGCCTTTGCCTGCGAAAAAGCCCTCTGTATAGCTCCGCACCAAGCTATTTTGTGATATAGTTTTTTTCTCGATTTTGCTTCCAAAAATCCCAGATAGAATACTTGGAAACTGTAGGAGAGTCTTCACTCAGTGATGCCAAGATACAGGTGGTCAACCAAAATTTTCACAGTTGTTTATTTGAACTCAACACAATATTGATGGAATAAATGTGAATATTTCCGTTTGGAGAAGTAATATTTTCTAATCACCTGGAGACAAACTGCGAGTTCTTTTGGTAGAGCCATCCGGAGATCGGTCGCTGTCCAGAGCGATTTCATGCAGCTTTCGTAGAGCACTCTGAAATGAGTCAATTGTTGTATAAGAACACGGAACCCTATACCACATTCACCATTGGACATTTTTTAGAGGTTCCGTCCATATAATGAGAGCGTTCTTAGATTTATTGTCACAAAAGAGAGGCTTAAAGCAGAATTAGTGGCTTACTATGGACTCGTTGAGTTTGTCCTTCGTCCGCCGGAGTTCCGCGTCGCATTCCGCGATCTTACGCATCTGCTCATCTCCGCGCGACTCGAGTTCAATGTTTCTCTCGATGGCCTCCTCGTACCTCAAGAATCTCCGCTAAACGCACTCTTATTATTTCAATGGCTCATTAATGGTCTATGCATGGGACTTTTTGATTGACTTTATCACTTGTGGGTCTATCGTATAGTAATGGAGGAATGCTTGGTGATTATTTGTGAGCATGCACTAGTTGTTTCCTCACTTCTTCATGAGTTCTTTCTGAAGCTCGGCGTCTCCTTCATTGTCCCCGGAGCCTCGGATGGCTTTCAGCTCACTGAGAAGGTCTCGATGGTCGGCGGGGCCGCTTGTGCCTTTACTTCCGCCTTTGAAGCGCCTGATGGCTTCCAGGATGAGCGTTGTATCGCTGCTACTGCTTCCTGCATTCGAGATTTTTTTAATTTCTTGGGATCTGGTTTCAAAGTCTCTTGGTTTGTCTGCTCTACACAAGCGGTTGTCTCTTGGTTTGTCTGCTCTACACAAGCGGTTGTCTCTTGGTTTGTCTGCTCTGCTCTACACAAGCGGTTGTCTCTGAGCATATGATAATCAACTCTTAATATTTATTTCTATCTTTGTCTCTTTTTATGTGTAATTCAAAGTACCTTGAATTACACATAGAAAGAAATACTTCACCTCCGCTGCTGGCGGCAAGGTCGGCCAGAAGTGCGGCCAGTCCCCCACGGTCGCCGCCATCTGCAAGTTTATATTCAAAAAAATAAGTTTAGCTGGATGTTTTTGAATGACAGTACTGAACTGTAAGAGTTATTTTTATTAAACTTGGTTTTGTTCCATGAGAGACGCATATTCACTGCGTCTCAAAAAATCTTTTAGTGCTTGAAATTGAGAGAAAATGTTCAAGTAAATTTCTAGGAAGGTCTATTATATTTGCGTAACTGTTACCGTTGAAATCACCTTTCCATTGGTTGGAGTTCTAGCCGTTCAAATCATACGTATAACGCTAGAGATGAATTAATTCATGGGCTAAGAGTTAAGAAGAGGAAGGATAGGAAGAGAGAGGAGTGCAAAGAGTGGCATAGCCCTTGAAGGCAAAGGAGAAGAATACGAAGCGGGCCGTAGCATGTTAATTCGCTCCTCTCATGGGTTCACAAGGACTTATTTACTTCTTTCTGAGTAAGAAAAGAAGTGAAAGAGATTTTTCTTTTTTTTTCTCAATTTTTTTCTTCTTCATCTCACTGTTTTCCTCTCTATGCCGCCTTTCCTAATGATGCTCTCTCTCAAACAAGGAACCATCTAGTCCTCGCCATTCTCTCCCATCTTGCTCATTTCGAACACGATTTTTTTGAATTTCTAGAATGCACTACTCTCGAGTAATCTCCATTCTGTTTTCGTTTTTTTATGTGTCTCCAAGGAATTACTAAAGAGTCTTTTTGAAAGGGTTACACTGAGAACAAAAAAAAATCATACTTTCCCGCTTGACTGCTCTAAAATAAGTTGAGACAATTTGGCGCGGTACTTACTTGATAAAGTAGTTGACAGAAAATGAAGCCTAATCTTTGAAACTCAAAGCAAGTGTTTCAATTAAAATGCAAAAGTCTTTTTGGCAAGAAATAGCTACTCAACTCCAAGTTCATGTTTTAGAACTAAGTTTTCATAGCTCTAAGTACTGATTTATGAAAATTACCATGGGCGGCTGCCCTCAAAGCGTCGCTGGGCACCATGTTGATGGTGCGTGTGAGATTCGTCACATTTCGAAGGTTACGATTAAACTCTTGGCGCTGATTGTCGAGATCCCTGAACAAGAGTACTTAGGAGTACTGAGTACTGCGACGAGTAGTACTGAGGAAGATCAAGTTTTGGATCAGTCAATAATGGCTCTGATTAGAAATTTAGAAATAAGTTATGTTAGTTATTACTCTTCGGTCTGTCGCTTCAACTCGGAAAACTGCTTTCGAACGCGTTGCAGCTCGGTCCACAAGTCAAGCATCTTCTTCTGCTCATCACTCAAGTATTGGGAAAGGTTCTGAAAAGGGGCGAGAACTCATAACTCTCGATAAAACTTAAAGAAATTTTTTTTAAATTGTTTAATTTATTATCTCAGCTGAACATTCTTTCAGCTTATAATAAATCACCAGAACTGCAGGTATTTAGTTCACACAAAACACGAATGTTGGAAATTTCGAAGGAAGTTTTAGCTTTGTAACTTCGAGCAGGGTCTTACGGTTTGTTTTTAAGGCTTTTAATCCAGAAACCAAAGTATATATAAAAAAACAATCAGGGAGAAGAAGTCGTTTGATGTGTCACTTTAAAGGACGCTTCTCTAACCTTCTCTCTGTTGACGAAACCACGCTCCTTCTCGCGCATTTCACGTTCATAGCGCTCGAATTCTCGCCGGAGACGATCGTTTTCGTGGAGGAGCTCCTCATTGCGCACTCTCTCGCTCTCGTATTGTGCGCGATAGTCGTCAGCTCTGAGCAGAAAGAAGCATCGAACGATCATATCAACCAAATGCTCGCTACTCTACCTGCGTCGTTCATCTTCCAGCTTAGCGAGCACTTCATAGTTAGCGTTTGGGTCACCCACACGCACGCCATACAGAGTATCCGTGCCTCCAGCTACCGGCGCTCCTGTAGCATCAGGGGTTCTTGTTTGACAATCTCTCTTCTCTCTCCTTTTTTATCTTTCCCTCTCTTTTCTCTATCGCTCTATCTCTTTCTCTCAATCTCTCTCTTACTCTCTATATTAGGCTACTAATTCATGACTCTTGGCAGTCTGTGGCCAGCTGACCTGTGAAACGGCCGCTGCCGCCGCCTCCACTGAGGCCAATATTGATGTTCGTACTGCCCCCGCCTACTCGCCGACTCGGGCTCCACAAGTCCATGTCGCGTCTCAAACCACAACTATTTTTGTTTTCAATGTTTGAGAAGAAATCACGCATTGTTTGAAGAGACTTACAGGTAGCTATGGTCATCAAAGACCATAACTGTTGCTGGATCCAGACCGGCATCCAGTTGCCGTGATCGGTTGCCCAGCATTCGGGCTTCGAGATCGGCTATGTGACGACGATACTCATGCACCTGCAAACATTCTTTCTTCTTCCTTAAGTTTACGAAAAATTCGATTTTCTTCACAAACCTAGAAGAACAGATCAGCATTATGGCTTTATTCTGGCACATTTTATCTTTTCCTTCAAATTGCGTTAGAACCTTGTTCTGAAGCGCAGACATCATTTCCGAGTACTCGCGTTGCTGCTCGACGTTGTTGTCGATTCGCTGGCGGAACTTGTTCAAGTCATCCTGGGTGCGATCGAGTCTTGTCCCGGCACCGAGGCCACGGGCGTCCATTTCCAGCAGATCGTCTTCGAATGACGACGAGTGATGGTAGTTATTCTCGCCGTTGGTGTCCCTGTAATGACATGGATTCGACCGCACGTGCAGATTCTAACTACTGAGAATGTGCAAAAACGTTTTTATATGGTATTCAATTTTCAGCATAGTTTTTTTCGTTTCCAATCCACAATATTTTTTGAGACTCAAAAATACACGAAATCTACTCGACTTCCATGGGACTAAGATTACTAACATGACGTCCGCCTGATCACTGCAGAAAGTTTACAGCTACATACAGTGCGTGGCATAACTTTGAGCTCACCACCAAATTGCAAGTTTTCCGATGTTTTATAAGGCGCAACAAAAATTACAAAATGCCATAGAATCGACCACTCAAGTGAATAATATTCACCACAAAACTGCCGTACTCCGCTCAAAAAAACCTTATTTATTCAAAATAACGGGAAATGTGGTGTGGCATAACTTTGAGCTCATTTGAAAAACTCCTAAGAAACAAACAAAATAAAACTAATTAGTAATCGATAGCTGCACCCTTTCTGATCATAAGCTGGACAATTCTGTTATCCATAGAATCTGACAACTTTTGAAGGTAAGAAACAGGCAAAGAAGACCATTCTTGCTCAATGGAACTTTTAAGCTCAGCGATTGTGGAGTACTGCTTTCCTCCATCATATACACGTCTAGCTAACAACCCCCAGATATTTTCTATTGGGTTACAATCAGGGGAAACAGCTGGCCATTCTAAAACGGGTATATTTTTCGACAAAAGGAACGATTTTGAAGAGGTGCTTGTGTGTATGGATGCATTATCATGCATTAAAATCATGGAATTGTTAACTGGGCTACGGAAAAACGGTACCAAATCGTGTGCGAGTACTTCCTGATACTCATCCGAGTTCATTCGCATGGAAGGAAACTGCAGAGGGGGGGGGGTTCCGCCGGCGTGAAACGCCCCCCAAGACATGAGACTACCGCCTCCATGTCCACGGCGACTGAAGAGCAGCGGGTCCTTGCGAAGATCATGCCAATACGAGTGTTGGCCGTCACATCCGTCCAGATTCCACTTCTTTTCGTCGGACCAGACCACCTGCACCGAGGAATGTTTTTTTATCAATAGCCAAATAATGTCATGATTCTCACCTTACTCCAGTCACGTTTGTGCTCTCTGGTTGCGAATTCCAGGCGTCGAGTTTTATGATTCTCTGTCAATCGAGGTGCCGGCTTCATTTTAGAGTTGACAAAGTGTCCAGTTTCCGAAAGAATGCGACGAACCGTCCTCTTAGAAGCTGGAACACCTGCTTCGGCTGCGTTCTGCTTCAGTGACATGGCAGCATTTGACGCTTTCTTCGCGATTGCGCGTCGATCCCGAGTCGAAAACTTTCGTGGTTGCCCACCCTTCTTCTGTGCAGTCGTCTTCAGTCGACCAGAGACGTAATTATTCACACAATTAGGGCTCCGACCCAACTGGCGTGCAATCTCACGATTGCTCTTCTTATTCGCCAATAACACGTCTATTTTCCCCTTTTCTACTTGAGAAAGTTGCGTTGCACTCGGCATTTATCTGCAAAAACAAAACTTTTTTGAAAATATAAAAAATTTTTAAAAAAAACATCTGAAATGAGCTTTTTTAAAAGTGAGCTCATAGTTATGCCATAGTCGATTTTACGGTTTTTGGCGGGAAATGCTCCATTCAAACTATATTACGGTTGTCAAGTGGGTCATATTATTTATTTGCGTGGTCAACTCCATGGCTGTTTGTTTTTTTTTTGTTGCGCCTTCTAAAACATCGGAAAATGTTCAATTTGGGGGTGAACTCAAAATTATGCCCCGCACTGTAGTAGAAACGCACCAGTAGAATTCTCCATAGTTAGAGCGGCTGCCGGGGCTGTCGGGTACCCCTCCTGGTGTAAGCGTTGCTGGAGCAGTGCCCCCTCCAATTCCTGAGCTTACGACATGATGATCGGCTGCTGGCGAGGGATCTGAGGAGGGGATTTCGATTAGGCCTCCCCCGACGCTTCCACTCTCCACGCTGCTGCGTGTCTCGTCCGGATCGTCCATGCTGACAACAGCGACAATCTCCTCGGTGCCTTCGAAGGGTTCCACTCGGTTTTCTGCAACAGCAATATCCATCACAAAACGGGAGAGCGTAATAAAACACATCTGCGAATAAATCGAAAGCAGTCTTCATCAATTGGATGAAAAAACAGAAAAAAATGTTTGGATAGTCTCTTTGGCGAACAATATGAAGAAAAAAGATTTTGAGGAAAACGATAGAAGGATAGATGGAGAGTGAGAAGAAGAAAGAAAAAAGGGGCAGAACCCAGAGAAATAGTTGAGTTGAAATGGACGCAATAGACCTATTTCCGATTCTACCTGAATCTGCTTTAATCCTTTAGTAGTGCAGAAAAAAGTGGAAGCAGTAATCTATGTACGTGTCAAGCGAGCTCAATTCTGATTCTCGCTGAGCGCCATTTAATTCTTTAGCGCTTTCGAACTCAAAGCAGAGTAAATCGGGAGTAATTCTGTATGGTCGGTTGCAAAATAAAAGTCCTTCAAGAGCAAAAATGAAAATAAATTTCATTAAACGAAAAGACAATTATCCATGGCTTCTAGCCATGTTATTGTTGCATCAATGGTATCAACACATAAGACACATTCTCAATTATTTTTCTCTTCATCTGTTTTTTCTGTCTTTCTCTGATATAATTCTCTTCCTCTTGCTATCCCTAGTCTTTATCTCTATTTGCTTCCGTCCATTAGATTTTTTCTGTCTGCTTCTCGTTATTTTCATATTAGTTTCACTTGTTCTCTGCTTTCGTTCATTTCTACAGTTCTCTCTCTTTTTTTCTTGGTATTCATACCCCTAAAAGCACAAAAAACATAATTAAAAAAGAGGGAAATGAGACGGAGAGAAAGGGAAAATGGGAAGAGTGAAGGGAGGAAGCAGTTGCCTTCAGGCGACTCTCTACACACGACGCATCGATCTCTCTGCTCGAAGGCGCTCGCATAGTGTGCACAGCCACAAATATAAGAGATGGCTAATGTCCATGGACGGATAATCCAAACCCGAGACTAAATATGAACATAATTTAGTGATCAGAATGGTTCTACCCGCCCTCGATTGAGATTGTTATGCAAAGAGTGAATTTCGGAAGCCACTAATTAAATCAGATTGTAAATAGTTTTTAACATCGAGCATTAGGTACATGACGTAAATTTAATGAAGAACGTTCGTAAAAGAAAAAAAACAAGCCTAATGTACGCATGAACAACTTGATCAGAAGGTCTTGAAAAATACTCGGCACTTTTCATTACTGCTATTTCATCTGCGTATTTATACAAAAGTTGGAGAAAAAAGAAATACAAACATCTGTCGGCAGAAAAAAGTTCAGTTAAAGCTAGGTTCTATATTTTTACTTCTCTCTCTCTCTCTCTCTCTCTCTCTCTCTCCCTCTCTCCCTCTATCTCTCCCTCTCTCTATCTCTCTCTCTCTTTCTCTCTTTCTAACTCTCCAGGTCGCGCTTAAAGTGCGCTCTCCCTAAAAAGCTCCATTCTACTCTAGAGTTGGCTACTCCCAGCCATTGCATCTGCAAAAAAGAGTGTCGTCTATCCTCTCAGTTCTGCTATGGCAACTGCAGAAGAAGGCAGGGAGGCATGTGAAATAACATTGGAGAGGATGAGACGAGTATTGAATGAGAAATGAGAAGATGGAGAGGAAAGGGAAAAGTACGAAATGAAAGAAGATGAGTATCTAGAATAGCACTCATTTTCTCTTCCATGAATGAACTCACCAGAATGGTTATAGCTACTATTGGTCACTAATTACAGAAGGACGTATAAGAAAACTTGAAAATGCGCATTCTCATTACATCATTCACTGCATTATTTTTTAATTCGTCGAGAAGCTCATCTTCTTTGATTACCGCGTCTCTTTTGACGTTGCTTTGCTCTGTCTTTCTGCTTCTTGAGTGCAGCGTCAGCTTCCGCCTTTGTAAGAGGCCGCAGAGAGATCCGATTGGAGACGTGCGTCCACTTGCCGGGGCGGATTTGCTCACTGCGAACAGCCGGGGAGATGCTGCGACTGCCTGTTTAAACACCTAACCTTGGGTTTTAACAGGATTTTATTTGGCTGAACTTATTTAATTTAATACGTCTAGGGCACACTTAACCTTTTGCTGAGGACAAAGGAGCGCGTACCTGGAGAATTGGAACGGCTTCCAAGAGAGGATGGGGAGCTTTGAGAGATTAGAGACTGAGATGGGGGGTCGTGAAGTTGAGCTGAGGAGTCGTCTGACTCTTCTGTCACCTGTTCCAATACGTTTTACCTCTTCCCTCTTGTTTGAACAATTTAAAAGTTTTAGTTAGACTGAACCTGAACTACAAGATCCTGCCCGGTGACACTACTGCTGTTAACGCCGAAGAACATTCAGCCGAGCGCCCGGCATTCTCACACACTGCAGATGAACACTAACAACTGTTTAGGGTCTGCAAGAAAGCTTCGAAAGTGACAAAAGCAAAAACAGTTGAAGCTCTCATTGACTGCTCAGCGCCTCGATACTTAAATTGTATAAATAGATAGCTTGTGGACATGCGTTAGTTTTGAATCGCTTGAGAACTGCATGGAAGCTATGCTCCCGTTGCAACCATAAAAAGAATTAACTTTAAAAAGAATAGGAGGTAAAGTTATTAGGGGGTTAAAATAATGAAATTTTGTTGATCTAGCGAACATTTTTCACCGATGATTTTTTTCATCAAAAGATTCGAATGCTCTTAGCAAAAGTGATTTTTAAACCAGTGGACATGTACGGTTAAGAGAATGAAAATAATAAAATCCTTCATCAAACTTGGTCAAAAAAAATTTTTTTATCAAGACTTTATCAAGAATAATGATGAATTCGAGCGGTACAAATCTCATCATTTTTCCATGCGTCTCTCATGCTTGCCTTCTCCGGAGTCGTATATTGTTAATCAAAAATTTTTCATAGTTTTTTTCTGCTAACTTTCGGACTCGCATCTCTTCTCTGCTTATGTGAAGTTCTCCATGTCTGCAGACTCGTCTTCTTTTCTTCCTATTCCCCCCTCACTCTCATTCTCTTTTTTTCTATCCGTCACCTCTCTCTCTAACTGCTTTGATCCTTTGCCTTTCTCAATTTAAAAGCCTTTTTTTCCTTGAACAGAATGAGAAGCAATTTTACTGAATTAAATACCAATTGTGCTTTCAAAGACTCCAGCCGCTCCTATAATGCGATGAAGTTGCGAATAGGAAGTAAACTTCTTGCCCTCTCTTCTCCATCGATCTACACTATCTTCTTATCTATTGAAGGCTCGAATGACGGACGCTTCAAGCCCAAGGAAGCCTTGTCTTGGCTTCTGTCGTGTCGCCTCAGCTGGACTAACTCTCTCTATCTCTGATTCTCTTCCTTTCTTTTCCTATTTTCTCTCTCTATATCTCTTTTTTCTCGCACTTTTTAAAAACTTTATTCACTCTCGCTCACTTCGCTGTCTCATTGCCGTTTTCGCTTCTGCGTGTTCACTCTTGCATGCTTCATATTCCCCCCTCCCCCCTATTCGTCTTGCTCTTGGGTATTGGTGGGAAAGCATCCAATTCCTTTAAGGCAAGTACCCGCACTCCCCACTGGCCTGTTTTTTTCTCTCCGAGCTCTTTTCAGAAATTTAAATATATGAGGGAGAAACAAGATATACAGCAAAGATAGAGAAGAAAATAGTTTCGAAGAGACTGCGAAGACAACAGAGAAAGAGAGTTTAGACATGTAAATCGGAAAAAGATAAAGAGAAAAATATGAAAAGCGGGAGGTTTAGAAGATTCAGAAGAGAGAAAAAACCGTTCGTTCTTCCGGCTATATTTGGAATGAAAGCTTTTCAAGAACCGCTCAAAATGTTTAAGTGGATGTTTATAGAAGCTGAGCAGAAAATTGTGTTTGAAATTCTAGTGATGGCTAAACGCCCTCATTTTTACAGCACAAGAATGCAGCTTCTTTTCTCACGGATTTCAGATATATTTTCTGTTGGATGAAAAGAAAATTGTTTAGGGAAATTTGACCCTGAAGGCACCTCATAATTGAACAACTTTTAAGCAAAAGTAAAATTATTTAACTCTTTCAAATACTCAATTTCACAACTTATGGTCAACTAATACATATATGGAACATAGACATGCTCTTTTTCAAATTTTATTTCGAGAATGTGATTCTTTTTTAGCATATGATCTCGAAAGTCAAAGCAATTATCTGAATCATAGAAGTAAAGGTCGAATGAAATTGTGTAGTATAGACGGAATAGATGGAGTCAATGATTTCGAACTTCTCGCTCATTTCGAAAGAGAATTCGGCTAGGTAAGAAGGGACTAAGGAAGATGAGAGTTCATGGGGGACTTCTATACAAAATAGAGAAGAAATTCGATACGATAAACAGACTTTCAAAAAGAAGAGAAAGATATGGGAAAAGCGAGAAATGAATAAAGAGAAACTGGGAAAGCTAGAAAATATATATATAGAGAGAGGGAGAGGGAGAGAGAGAGAACAAAAAAAGTTAGAGAGGTTGATTTAGACGGAAAAGCAGAGTCGCCGTAAGAAGTGACGATATGAAATGAGCTGAATTTTGAAGAAAATATAAAAGTCGTACTTGATGTATTAATTCATTCAAGGACATATCAAGTACAACTACAGAGAATTGCACAGAGAAGTAAAGTAAAAGAAATAGAGAGCGAGAGAAAGATACGTTTATGTTAATATCTGCGGTAACAAGAAGGCTTCCCAACAATCAATGCATATCTGAGTAGAGCGTCCGTCATCCCGAAAGAATAGAAGACAAAGCTACCAAACTGCCATCTCATTTTCGAGATACCAAGTAAGTTAATAGAGCGAGAGTTTTGAAACTTAACTCTTTTTATATTCATTTGCTCACGCTGGTCATAACTTAAGGGATATCATTTCTATACAACGTTCATTTGAGAGCAAATACTACCAGTGAATATAGAAACGAGTTGAATCTCATCACTAGAAGCCCCCTATCGGGAAGAGAGAGAGAGCGGAGCGAGATAGAAAATGAAAGAGTGAGAAAGAAGAAAGAATAATAGAAAAAAGAAGAGAGAAGAGCGTTCGAGAGAAAGAAAGAAGTAGAAATGAACATGGAAAAGTATAGCCGTCGTGAGAAGTCGCAAAAATGAATTAGCGAAAATATAAAGATATGTGTAGTATATATGTATTTGGCTCTTTGTCAGCTAACTTCAGATGAGAAAACCTTTTCTACTACATGGAACAAGTTGCTTAGCTAACGTTATAGTCTATACTGAACAAGTTGGCCATCAGCACAGCCTGCGATAGCCTTCTCTTCTTTTCGAAAAAAACAAGGGAAGCTAGAAGATTGGTTTGAAAATGAGGAAAAACATGTATACTTTTCTGTCTCTCAACCTACAATGTCATCTGAGTTATTCTTCTTTATCACACTCTCCCTTCGTCAATCCCTTTGCCTTTTCTCTCCGATCTCCTTGTCACTTTTTATTCTTCTGTTTCTATTCTGGCTTCTCTATCTCTTTCATTTTGTCTCATTCACTTCACTCTATCCATATCTTTCAAAACCTCATCTTTCCCAGTTCCAAGTCCTTGGTCACCTCAGCCATTCCCACATTCAAAGTCCTCAATAATGCCAGGTACCAACTCTGCATTCTAAAGCACAGCAAGTACTTCCGAGAGCTCCGGTGACAGAGGGAAGATTACATAGAGAGTGAGAAAACGTAGGTTTGACTACCGGGCTCCTCAGTTGAGAGCAATAGAGAACGGAGACTTGGTAGTGAAAAGGTAGTGTTTGAGAGGCGTATGAGGTGAGGGAATAATACTTTACGAGTTGCGCACTCTATGTCCTTCCCTTTCCTGCCTCCATCTTTTGCCTTGTCTTCCTCTCCGCCACCTTCTTTTCACCTCTCTCATTTCTACTCACTCTCTATCCAGCTTTCTTCACTCGAAACACACAAAATTTCAACTCAACTGAAATATTTCATTCGCGATGTTGCATCTGCCCTTTTTGCTCTTTTATTCACAATAATTTTTTTACCTTGTGTCTGTCTTTATTTCTCTTTTTGTTTCTCTCACACAAATACTCTCGTTCACTCTACTCTAACTGCATTGTATACCTTGCTCTATTCATGAGCAGCCCCTTTCCACCCCTAGCCATTTCACTGTCACTACCGGTTTTTTTGTGGTTAAGTCAACGACTCACTTGTTCAGTCACGCATCATCATACATAGTCTTTTACGAGACATTAGCTACATAGTTGGTGGAGTCATTTCAAAAGAGCCGATCGAGTGGGCGCTCTATTGGCTCTTTCGCAAGAAGTATTCAACCATGAAATGAAGGATTGAGGAGCTATTTGAGCTTTAACAGTTTAACTCGATAGTTCACGTGAGAATTGTTAGAATGTCAGGCGAGAAAACAAGGACAACGTTGTTCTCTCCTCCGAAAATTGTCAACAACAAAAAACAAATTGAATTGCAATAAACAAACTCCTGACATGTTTTTTCGGGAAACAGTGAAATGTACATATTAGAAAAGAACGTTTTCCTCAAAGTCGGAGCAGCCTGTGATTAGAATTGGAAAACGACAATTTATCGGTGAGGAGCTCCAACATCTGTCCGAGGAGTGTAAATACATATGTACATAGTTCAAGCAGATTCGATAACGTTTTCTCAATTCTGTGATTTAAAGAAATAAGCATGTATCTCTCTCTCCAGGTGATACTTTTTTCAGAGTCTCGCAATACGAGAGTCTCATACCCAAAAAAAGAACCTGATTGCTTCTCTCCAGCGATTCTGCCTTGTTGCAGAGCAATCAGAGAGAGAAAAACCAAGTTCTTTCGTCAAATTAGTCTGTCTCACAAAAAATCGAAGCTATGCTCGTTATTATAACCTTCTTTATCTTAGATTGACAGACAAACGAGACTCATTGACTTGTCCTTGCTGCCTCAGGAGAAACTATTCTGACTGTTCCGCCTTCAGGGCTATCTCTCTGAGGCTGGGGCTTCTCTCGTGGATCGCAAGTTCGGTCTCAATGTCGTGCCACCAACGTACGTCGTGCGACTCGCTGCTCCCACCTTCCACTACTCTCGCTACGATAGAACGGCGGCGCGCACGAAGGAGCGCATATATGCACGATATCCTGATCTGGCCCGTCGCTTCAATCGAATTGGACTACCCGACAAGGTCCTTCTCTCTAAGATCAGTACATGATGAAGATAATTCGAACTTGAGCAAAAGGTTTACAAAACAACCATCTTCTTTGCTGTAAAAGCAATAGAAAGCAGTTTTGAAGAACATAGAAAGAAAAATGAATCTTTTCAATGAGTTTAAGCTTCGGCGTCGAGAGAAATTCGGTTGTGGCTGTATCTTCAACACAATTTGAGAAAATAGCCCTCTGGCTTTATAATTGAAAACTTTCAGAAAGAAGAAAAGTCTGACTGCTGTGTAATTTTACTCCCATTAAGTTTTTGTTTTAGCATTACTCGATTTTGTTCTCACTATAACAACTTTCTCTGCATAGCATAATTTTCCGCCTGTCTAATAATACACCTGTGCCGAAGAAGTTTGTGAATATTGATTGGAAAGGTGACTCAAAAATAAAGGCATCAGAGCCTTGTATATCGATTGTTGTATCGATATTGTTTCTACAGAAGTGTGCAAGGAAGATTTATCACTTGACACGTTTTGTTTACTGCGGTGGTTAGCCTCTTGCTTCGGAGGGTTCAACAAAGTACTCAAATGGTTCATATATGTGTAATACATCTTCGCATCAAATGTAGTTACTAACTTCTATTATTGCAGGAAGGGAGCTTTCAGCTGTTCGTTAACGGTTTCAAAGACGCGAGCGACTGGATGAGTACGTGGGAATTGTTTCCTGAGCAAGTCGGTCTTTTTATAACTTCAAATTTAGTAATTAACTTTTAAAAAAGTGGTTTACTAGGACTTTTTATAACACGGTTCACGATTTTTTCTTCTCTGTGTAAGTTTTTGAGAGTTTCTTAATAAGAAAGTCCTTTATCATATAACAGAGGGCCTACGATTGAATTACATGGGCAATAAGTTCTTAGTTAATGGTTGATCACATAACATATGAGTTCTCCACTGAGTCCACTCAAGCACAACTAGTATATAAATATTTTTGAAGTCTCCAAACTAAAATAAACGCAAGTCAAATAGAAAATAACAATAATAGCATTGTGTGGCCTTTCCTTATTTAAAAGCCACTCACACGATTTGTGATAGCAAATTTCAAAGCGTGCTACTGTTTTATTGCAAGAAATAGCTATTTTTGAGCGAAGTAAAAATAATCAGAAAACACGCATAACAATAGATTTATTTTATTGAGCAAGGAAAGTAATTGATGTGAAGGTAAAGTTTAACTTACCTTCACCTTTTGTTTACTCACAATGTTGGTTGAATACTATCAGAATCAAGCAATTCATTTAAAAATGTGGTTCAACTAGTGATTTTGGGCTTCAAAGGAAATACAACTTATGAGAACGAGCCTTCATCATGATACAGATGTTTTTTGTACAGCTCCTGAAGATTCACTGGTCATGTAGGCTTCTCCTTCTTCTTAGCGTTGTCCCGCGCTGGCCGAGGTTGAAGTAGGGTCCACTGTACGGATTCTAGGTCTCCAGAAACTTCTATCCATTACGTCTTCCGGGTGGAGTCTTGTAAGGCGCAGGTATTGGTTGAGCGTATCCATGTATCTAGTCCTGGGTTTTCCCGTAACTTCCATGTAGAGAGCGTGTTTTGCGATGTCGGACGTATCTCTTTACATGACATTTTCATACCATCGAATTCTCACTTCTCGCATCTTGTCTTGTTTAGGATCCACTCCGAGTCTTTTCCTGACAATCCAGGAGACTCAGCCCGAGTGTGCAGTGGAGCATCCTCATCTCATTCGTTTCAAGAATGTTTCCGGTCGCTCGCGTCGTAAGCCAGGTCTCCGTCGAAGAGAGCATCACGGGAAGAATCACTGCTTTGTACATCTTTCCGCGTACGCCAGCCTTTATTTTCCTGTCACAAAGTACTCCCGTAGCTTCTCTCCATTTTATCCAAACTGCCGTTACACGGCCTTGCTTTGTTATGCTGGTAAACAGATGCACGAGATGTTCTAGTCCCACATCACCCGCAAGTTTCCAGGCTTTGATGGCTATGTCGTCCGGTCCAGCCGTTTCTCCAGTCTTCATATTGGAGATAGCCTCATTTAATTCCTCTGTCGTGATGGATAGTACGGGTACTTGTACAGAATGAGAAGTCGGAACAGGAGAGTGCGGAAACTCTTGACCACTCATTCCCACATAATTTTCGCGCCACTCCTCCCAGACCTTTTTAGGGTCAGTGACGAGCTTTCCCTGCTTGTTCCTTATCGTGGATGTTCACTGGTTGTGTAGGAGAGTATAAAAAAAATAGAAAAAGAGAGAGAGTGGGCTTACAACACTCGAGGGTCGAGAGCTTCGACTACTTTCTCCAGTTTCTCGAGGAGAAGAATACCCGCTGGGCAAGACAACAATAACAACTGGATTTATTTTCCTTATGACTATGTTTTCCTGGATGTCCAAGGTGTTGCGGTGCCGACCGAGCCGATAGATTGCTTTCTCGCCTCCCGGTCGGTCCTGCTTCTCGTAGAGATCGCAGAAGTATGTAGGAAGCTTCGGATACTGCGACAACTCTCTTGGCGGCGTTCTTAGCTGAGCTGTATGCAGTGCGGTCCTCGGCCTCATTCGTCGTCTTCCAGCTCTTGTACGCCTTCTTCTTTGCTGCAATCGCATCCTGAACTTTGGACGAGAAAAACCATGTGTCCTTCTAAATCCTTGTTTTGCCAAGCTTTGTCATTCCGATGATGCTTGTAGCGGGACTCTGATGCTGTCTTCAAGTAGACGCCAGTGCTCATCAGTGTACACTGAGTACAGTCGGCAAGAGATTGCGATACCTGCTATGCATGAGGGAAAGACAATCCGCAATCCCGTTTGAGCGCCACCATTTTACACGCGTGCTTTCTGTAGTGCGACTCCAGAGACAAATCGTCCGAGAAGAGTCTAAACGTAGATGCTACACGAATTTCTCGAAAGCTGACTGGAAAGGTTTCCGAGACAGATGCGAAATGGAGCTTAGAGAAAACTCCTTCTCTAATATCTTCGAAGCTGAGCGAAAATTCCGCGAAGCGATACTCTCCGCAGACCGCCGCTACGTGCCCAAAGGACGTATTCCAAACATTCGCCCCGGCTTCCCTACTGACGCCGCCTTGCTAGCAGATGAGAGAGATAGACTCCGCGAAGAAAACGCCGCTGACCCCAAAATCCGAGAACTGAACAAGATGATCCAGCAAAAAGTTGACGAATACAGAAAAAACAAATGGCAACGCTACCTTCAGACGATGAATCTACAAGAAGGAGCCAAACGACTTTGGACCACTGTCCGATCTATTGTAAATCCCACTCAAAAGGAGAACAACCGCGCTATCAATTTTTCGGGAATCCCAGTCTACAATCGAAAAGAGGCTTCCAACGCTTTCAATAAACAGTTCACCCCAGCAAGCAAAGTCCATCCAACCAAATCTGCTAGACGCGCAAGAAGAGACCTACGGCGACCCAAGATGATCACTCAACCCTTTTTTTCAGAATCTGAAGTTTCAAAGGCAATAAAAGGAAGCAAGTCTAGTAAAGCCGCTGGCCCTGACGGAATTACTATGATCCACCTCAAACACCTTGGTCCCAATGCCCACCGCTTCCTGACATCGATATACAACAACAGCCTGAGAACCAGCCAAATCCCATCTGTTTGGAAACTGGCCAAAGTAATACCTCTTCTGAAAGCAGGGAAACCAGAAGAAATGTCGTCATCTTACCGTCCAGTCTCCCTCCTCTCACCAGTCGCAAAAGTTCTTGAACGTCTGCTTCTTCCATACATACAACAAGCGATGCCTCCAGCAAAACATCAACACGGGTTCACCAAAGATAGATCCACTACGACTGCTCTTCACACGTTCAACGACTACATTGCCAGAGGACTCAACGAGAAGAAACCGGCTAGTCGTACAGTAGCAGTTGCCTTAGACCTCAGCCGAGCTTTCGACTGCGTGGACCACAACATCTTGATCGAAGATATTGCAAATGCATCGCTACCAGACAAAATAGGAAGATGGATATGTGGCTACTTGAGAGGACGACAAACCTACGTCGAATTTCGTGGAATCCAAAGCAAGAAACGTAAACTCCGTGCTGGAGTTCCACAAGGTGGTGTACTGTCACCAACTCTCTTCAACCACTACCTGTCACATATCCCTTTACCTCCGGAACAGATCGAACTCGTCTCATATGCTGATGACTGCACTGTTTTTGCCAAAGGGTCCGACATCGCTCCAATATGCAACAAAATCAACAGCTACCTCGACGTACTAGCACAGTGGTTCGACTCCAGACGACTGAAATTAGCAGCAGAGAAAAGTGCGGCAATGCTATTCACGCTGAATAGCAGGGAGGTCAATCAGCAGCTCGACATCCGTATAGACAACATCACTTTTCCAACTGTCCGCTCCATCAAAATTCTAGGCGTCACATTCGACACGATGTACACTTTCGGATCTCATGCGAAGAAAACGAGGACGACACTCCGAAACCGGAATGCAGCATTACGTGCACTTGCTGGGGCTTCCTGGGGAAAGGAAAAAGAACTCTTGCTGACTACCTACAAAGTCGTCGGCCGACCAGTTATCAACTACGCCGCGCCAATATGGTCTCCGAATCTCTCCGAAAGCCATTGGAAAGAACTTCAAGCTGCCCAAAATGTTGCTCTGAGAGCGGCAACAGGATGCGTCAAGATGACACCGATAGATCATCTCCATATTGAATCCGAAGTCCTCCCGGTGAAGCCTCACAACGACATGCTGTGCAAGCAATTCCTCCTTCGGCTACATAAACGAGACCACATTGATCACGACACAACCAAGATGCCACCTCCTCCCAGACAGTTGAAGAGGGCGAGATCCCTTTTCAGTGAACACCAAAACTGCATCACTCCATTCCTTGACGAAGATAAAGAAGTGAAGACAGAAGAAGCGTACCGTGAAGACATAAAGAAGATACACACGGATACAGTCACAGCGGTGAAGAACAAATACTCACCGCCTGTGGTACTGGGAGGATACCCACCACCGCCTATCTCCAGAGAAGAGAGAAATCTTCCGAGATCTACAAGACGAACACTCGCCCAGCTACGGTCTGGATATAGCCCATTTCTGCGAAGCTGTATGTCCAGAATTGACTCCACAACCGCGGACAGATGTCCGGACTGCGACGAACCCGGACACACAACGACTCACCTCTTCTCCTGTCCAGATAGGCCGACTAGTTTGACGGCTTGGTCTCTCTGGACCGACCCAGTAGAAGCTGCAAGGTTTCTAAAACTACCGATCACCGAAGACGATGCCGAATAGAAGATCTATCGGCTACAACAACAACAACAACGCGTGCTTTCTGGATTATGAGCTGGCAGTTTCTTCTGCTTCGAAACACTTTAAACCATGAAGGAAAGATGGTGTTGAGATTAAACATGGTCTGATGGGATGACCTTCGCATCTTTTGCACTTCAAAGCTTCGTTCGCTGAATTAGCCAGAAGTCGATTTGGCTCTGATTCCTTCCTCTCTTGTATGTGATTGCGGGAGATTGTGTTTTCTTGGAAAGGGAGTTTACGACTGCTAGATAACCCCGAGCACAGAATTCCAGTTGACGTTGTTCTTCCGCGTTGATCGAGCCGATTCCATGCCCTCCATTTTCTCTCTCACGTCCTCGTCTATCTGAGCTGATGTAAGCTATGAAATCCGCGCCAATCAAGATGTCTTCATGAAACGACTGGAGTTTAATAACTTCCTCAAGAGAGTCGTCAAATTTTTGCTTATCAGCATCGTTTCATTCTTGCTGAGGTCCGTATGCTGAGACGACGAGTAGTTATCTCTTTGGAGAGGAAATTCGAACGGCCATGACTCGATATGTAGATCGATTAACTTCGGTGACGTCATCAGTGACCTTAGAGGAGAGGATCATGCCGACGCAGTTTCTTGTTTGCGACGTGCCATGCCATATCATCTTGTATTGATCCCCTGTCAGTTTTACTTGCTTTCTTTTTCCTGCAAAGCAGTGATGTCGATCTTTTTCACTCTTCGTGTCTTCGGAGCTGGTCTGCTTCCGGAGAAGATTGGTGATGTCCTTTGCAGTCCTGAGACTGACGTGCTGCACCGCGAGTAGGCGGACATCGTTGTAGCACACATCCACCACGGCCTCCTCGACTGCCCGGCGCCCCCTCGCGCAATGAAGAAAAACCTCGTGTTGAGCTGCAAGAAGACTGTCGAAGCCGCGAAACAGATGTCAAAGGATCCGAACAATGGGAAATCAGTCGCAAACACCGTACACTCGATGATGGCCTCGAACGAACTCCAATCGTTCAAGGGTGCCGTCATCCTGGGAGGCAGACCTCCGCCCCTTATCCAGTAAGAAGAGAAGGAGTTACCCCGCAAGACTAGATGCACGCTCAGCCAGCTCCGCTCGGGATTCAGCAGATTCATCAACAACTACCTTCACCGCATTGACGAATCCATCCCCGACGTGTGTCCCGATTGCTCTTCCGGACCTCACGACGTTGCGCATCTCTTCAACTGCCCATGCCACCCGACCGCGCTGTCTCCAATGGACCTCTGGACCAAGCCGCTGGAGGTCGCAGCGTTCTTGAAGATATAAGAAGAAAAAAAGAAGAACAAGAAACGAAGAACACAGACGTTCTTCGAAGCCGGCTACATCCGGCAACAACAACAACAACATCTTTTTCACTCATAGCCTTACCGAGAGTTCACGACTGCGTCCCGAGAGCGTTCCAACATTCAAGGTGACGAGGCGAAGTTGCGCTGTACTTCACGCAGAAGTACACCGCCCATGGGTAGCCTGTCCTCGCATATTTGTTGGTCCTATTGGACGATGTAGAACCGCGTGGCTTCCGGTAGACGCTCTAGCTTAGGTTATGATCCTTGGAGAACTTCAAGTCTTGGTTTACAACAAAGGTCTCCATGCAATCGACTTGTTGAATAGATGGTCAATCCAGCCTGGCATCACGAACGTGTTCGTCGGAACTTTATGCTTTTACCGAAGAAAAGGCAGGAGATCAATCGACGTGCGCCCTGACTCGCTTGGCCTGGACTAACCCTTTTCCGCATAGTCATCTGACGGATTGAACCACTGCCGGAAGTGGACTTGTCCAAAATGGGGTCCAATTTTAGCCTCATTTATAAATTCGGGATTCCGCCTGTATCACGGTAGCTGAGCTGAGTGATTTAACACCTTTTCATCGAATTTGAGGTATTAGGACTAGGAAAGGTCATGTAGGCTTCATATATTGCAAGCAATTCAGAGTCAACTTATACTTCTCATGAATTAAACAAAAAAAGTCAATTTTTTTGTTTAATTCAATGTCTTAGAAAACCTTCGTAAGTTTGAAAAACCGAATGTATAAGAGAGCAATAGAAAAGGCAGAAACGGTAAGGAGTTGTGATGGTTTGCTCGCAGGCGCCTCCGCCTGTTACCAAGGCAGATCTCCAGTTGCAGTTCGAGCGGATGGTCATCCTAGACTACATAATACGCAATACTGGTTAATACGGAACAAGTTAATTTATTGGAATACTCAGGACTGAGAGCTAGTGCAAATTCAGCATAAGAATTTCGGTAGTAAAATGTTATCTCATTTCGTGCTGATATTAAAAGTGATCGTTAGCTCGAACGAGGAATAAGCCTAACTTTTTGCGACATGTGTACCTTTTCTGATTTTTAACTACAGAAATCTTGAGAGACTGTGAGTTAATCCAGACAAGTCAATGAACATACGAAAACTTTGAGAAAAAAAAATTGGTTTCAAGTTCCACAAAAAACAAATGCTTGATTTCAAAGATGCTATACTGCCAAAAAGAAAAGAAAAGGCTGGAAAGGATACCAAATAGGCTTCGTGTCTTCGGAGCTGGTCTGCTTCCGGAGAAGATTGGTGATGTCCTTTGCAGTCCTGAGACTGACGTGCTGCACCGCGAGTAGGCGGACATCGTTGTAGCACATCTCCTTCAAAAAGCGTCATGGAAAACCATCACTGAAGGCAGCTCCGATCATCTTCCGATAATCATCGAACTAGAAGGCAGCAATTTCAACCACACTCACAGAGACGCAACCTTCACAAATTACTGGAAAGCGGATTGGGAAGCGTTCCAGCAACACGTCGAAGAAAGCCTGTCCAAAAATCCTCTTCCCTACCTACCAGCCGTTCAAGCAGAACCTCTCTTCCGAAGAATCCTTGTATCAGCTGAAGCAAAAACAATCCCACGCGGCCGAATCAAGAAGAGAGAAGTCGCCCTAACGACAGAGATACGAGAATGGTTGCATCAACGCGACACACTCAGAGAATCGAACCCGACAAGCGACCTTTTGAACGATATCAACACGAACATAAGGAGAGCTACCGACAAAAACAAACGGGACATCTGGCGCGCACTGATGGAGTCCTTCGATCCAAAGAAAGATGTCAACAAGCTCTGGAAGACCATCAAGATTCTCAACAACAAAGGAAGACCACCGCCGAACTGCGCCATAACCTTCAGAAAAGAGACGATCACGACCGCCTCCGATATCGCGAACCGCTTCAACAAAGCCTACACTTGTCCAGTCCAGTATACAACCTCAAAGGAAAACAGGAAGACTATGAAGAAAATACACCGCCTGTCCGCAGATGACTTCGAGGACTTCACTACCACAGACGTAGCAGCCGCCATCAGATCCACGAAGAAGTCCACCGCGCTTGGTCCAGATGGCATCGCTCCTATAATTCTCCATCATTTAGGTCCGAAAGGAATCTGCGCCCTGACTTCCCTGGTCAACAGCTCCCTACGCACAGGCAGGATCCCCATGATATGGAAATCGTCGATCATACTACCCCTCCTGAAAGCAGGCAAACCAGCATCCGAAGGCTCCAGCTACCGTCCGATATCTCATCTCTCGCCCGTCGCCAAAGTGATTGAGCGGCTAATACTCGGCTCCCTACAGAGGCACATTCCCCCGGCAGACCACCAACATGGCTTCACGACAAGACGCTCTACAACCTCGGCCCTCGTAACTCTCTCGAAGAGCATCGCAGACGGTTTTAACCAGAAACGTCCCGCTAGTCGAACGGTCTTCATGGCAATTGATATGTCCAAGGCATTCGAAAGTATCGACATCGTCAAGCTCATCGACCTCCTTGAGACAACAACCGCGCCGAACTACATTAAAAAATGGCTCGCCTCTTACCTTAGAGAAAGAACAGGACTCGAAACACACTGGCAACAGTGGCCATTCGTGACTCTACAGCCTTAAGAGCCTGTCACGGATGGAGCCGGATCATCCAGTCCAGAATCGAGCGCGACCTCAGGTGGCGGATAGAGGGACGCCTCCCTACGAAGAATTCGTGCTGGGAGGTAGCGGGAGAAATCCCGCCGTGGACCAAAACTGGGTAGTATAGCTCGTCAAAGGAGGGCGATGCCGGACCGGCCTGGGCATGCCACCGGACAAAACATCAGCCGATACTCCGCTATACTTTTCAATGGCGAGTCGAGGCGCCAGTAAAATAACCTCTTGCCCTTCTCCGGTTAACGAATGGGTCTCGCCAAGAGGATCGCCGACTGCGGTGCGAGTGTAGACGGAGAAAATCTCTTCGGACTCAAAAGGATCCTCACCACCAACCTATCCCAAAAGGACTCCCCTCGACAGGACCTATGGGCAAGACAACAACAACAAGAAAGAACAGGACGCACAAGCTTCCGCGACTCGGTATCAAGTTCCAGACTCTTCAGAAACGGAGTCCCACAAGGCAGCGCCCTCTCGCCCACACTTTTCAACCTTTACCTCCGCGATCTTCCCACAGACGATGCCCACACGAACGTCATCTCGTATGCTGATGACATAACGATCTGGGCGTCAGATCCCAACATCAACGTCGCCTCCGAAAATCTACGCAGGGTCATCACGAAAATTGAAACCTTCCTCAAAGAACGGTCACTCATCATTTCCCCGACCAAGAGCCAGCTCATGCTTTTCACCCCGTTCAGTCGCGAATTCAAGTCTACTCTGGACATATCAATCTGCGGATCACCCGTCCCCACCGTCAACCAGGCCAAGCTACTCGGCGTCACGTACGAATCGATGTTCACATTCAGCCATCATGCCAAAGACATCGCGAGACGGATGTCGCAGCGCAATAACGTACTGAAAGCCCTTGCCGGAAGCACCTGGGGCAACCGAAAAGAAACCCTCCGCCTCACGTTCAAAGCCATCTCGCAAGCGATCTGCAACTACGCCGCACCCGCCTGGTCCACCTTCCTCTCGGACTCCGCTCACGCCAAAATCCAACGTTCTCAGAACTCCGGACTCCGCGTCGTGACAGGGAATCATCAAATGGCCGACACTGACCATATTCAACGCGAATCAAAGGTCATGCGCACCAAATCCCATCTGAACATGCTCGCCGCGCAGTACCTAGCGAGATCGTTGGACCCAGAACACATCCACCACGGCCTCCTCGACTGCCCGGCGCCCCCTCGCGCAATGAAGAACAACCTCGTGTTGAGCTGCAAGAAGACTGTCGAAGCCGCGAAACAGATGTCAAAGGATCCGAACAATGGGAAATCAGTCGCTAACACCGTACACTCGATGATGGTCTCGAACGAACTCCAATCGTTGAAGGGTGCCGTCATCCTGGGAGGCAGACCTCCGCCCCTTATCCAGGAAGAAGAGAAGGAGTTACCCCGCAAGACTAGATGCACGCTCAGCCAGCTCCGCTCGGGATTCAGCAGATTCGTCAACAACTACCTCCACCGCATTGACGAATCCATCCCCGACGTGTGTCCCGATTGCTCTTCCGGACCTCACGACGTTGCGCATCTCTTCAACTGCCCATGCCACCCGACCGCGCTGTCTCCAATCGACCTCTGGACCAAGCCGCTGGAGGTCGCAGCGTTCTTGAAGATATAAGAAGAAAAAAAGAACAAGAAATGAAGAACACAGACGTTCTTCGAAGCCGGCTACATCCGGCAACAACAGCAACATACCAAATAGGCTCTTAAATAAGGTTTTGAAGTTATTTTACTAGACTGGGTAACATAGTTTCAAATCAAAACCCTATTGCCAGAGGCACACGCTGACATTTTTCAATAAAACTTGGAAATCAATTCAAGACCGTGGACACGAAAACTGGCTGATCAAATACGAGCAAGCGGATGTTGTTGAGAACGTTGTTCCGATGGATCCTTCTCAGGTAAGTTTTTTTAGAGGACCTTGAAAGAACTTGGACTGAACCGAGCTAGCTAATGAGAAGATGAACTTCTCGACTTATGGCAGCTTTTACGAGACCAAAAAATTTAGAGATTTCGATGATTGATTGATTTTACGACACATTGATTTTATATAAACATTTTGGAAGAATAAATGGATGCTCCGCTGTATGCTCAAAGGGATGCTCATGTACAATAGTTTGTGTTTCGGTAGATAGTATGAAATTTTGCGATGGTTTGAACCGACTTGGTGTAGTCGAGACATTATTAAAAGTTTACCACTCAACTCACTCTTAATCTAAAGGTTTTTCAGAATAAAAACAAACTCTTACAACAACAACAAAAAACTAATTAAAAAAATCGAAAGAAAACATCACCTCACAATGATGTCTCACAACTCTTGAAATAAAGAAGAGTACGGAAAAGCTGGGTTGGGTGAAGCTGTTTACGGTTAGGCATGTCAGATAATATATGACTGGACACGATAAAGCGGATATCTTCTCCTCGACAGGAGAGCGCAGAGCCACAGCGGAGGGAAGGAGAGCAGCAGCCAACCGAGGGGCAGCTGTTGTTGTTGTTGTTGCTGGCAAACGTCTCGCGTCGAAGAGAGTTGGCTATGGAGGGCCGCTCTCTCCCTCTCTCTCTCCTCTCTTTTTTTTAAATACATCTCTTCTTCTTTCCTTCACAATAGTCTCAGAAATGAGGCTAATTCTTTTGGTTTCATCCAGAGATCTTCCAACGTGAGTCTTGTTGGACGTCTAGCGCATTTGAAGAGATGGGCCACGTCGTGAGGTCCATTGAGACAGTCTGGGCAGTAGTCAGGTATTGATTCATCGATCCGGTGTAAGTAGTGGTTGGTGTACCTGCTGTAGCCTGAGCGGAGTTGGCTCAGCGTGCAGCGGGCGTTTCTGGAGAGGTCCACTTCTTCTTCTTCATTTATGTCCGGTGGTGGTCGGCCGCCCAGTATGACTGGACCTTGGATGGTTTCCTTTTCTTCTGAGACCATGTTTGTGTGGACTCGGTTGGCGACGCTTTTGCCGTTGTTCTTCTCTGCTGTTTCCGACAGGGCTCTTTCAACAGTGCTTCTGCATGCGATGTAAAGATCAGCTTTCATGTTGCGTGGTGGGGGTCCTTGGAGAAATAATCCGTGATGGAAGTGAGTTTGGCTCAAGGTCCTTGCCAAGTATTGGGCTGATAGCATGTGAAGGTGCGATTTCGATCTCATAACTTTAGCTTCAGCATGTATGTGGTCGACGCTGGCCATTTGATGGTTTCCTGTTACGATACGCAGGCCATTGTTCTGTCCTCTTTGAATTTTGGTATGTGCTGAGGAGGAGAGAAAGCTGGCCCAGGCTGGAGCTGCGTAGCTGTATATGGATTGGCAAATGGCTTTGTACGTGAGACGGAGTGTCTCCTTTTGGTTGCCCCATGTACTGCCGGCTAGCGCCTTCAGTACATTGTTACGTTGCGACATTCGGCCTGCTATGTCTTTCGCATGATGACTGAATGCGAACATAGAATCATATGTAACTCCAAGGATTTTGGCGGTATTCACGGTGGGTACGCTCTGACCTCCGATCGAGACATCTAGGATAGTCTTGTACTCTTTGCTGTAAGGTGTGAAGAGTAGAAGCTGGCTTTTGGCAGGAGAAATAGATAGTCCACGATCGTGGATGAACTTTTCGATGTGTGGGAGACCGGATCGTATGTGTAGCGAGGCAGTGGAAATGCTCGGATCTGACGCCCATAGCGTTATATCATCAGCATAAGAGACGATTTTGATGTTTGGATCGTTGTTCGGAAGATCGCTTAGATATAAATTGAAAAGAAGCGGTGAGAGTGCGCTGCCTTGAGGGACTCCGCTTCTGATCAGGGATGAGCTTGAGAGGACGTCGCGAAAGGATGTACGGCTCGTTCGTCCTCTGAGGTACGATGCTAGCCATTTCTTTGCGAAGTTTGGGGCGTCGGTTTGTAGGACGAGATCTATGAGTACCGCTATGTCTATGCTGTCGAAGGCCTTTGACATGTCGATTGCCAACATCACTGTACGTTTAGCTGGTCTCTTCGCGTTAAAACCTGCAGCTACGTCTTTTGAAATAGTGAGGAGGGTAGAGGTGGTGGATCTTCCTGTGGTGAATCCATGCTGGTGCTCAGCTACTCTTACGTACGGCTTGAGTTCTTCCAATAGAAGTCGTTCTATGATTTTCGCCATCGGTGAGAGTAAGGAGATCGGTCGGTATCCTGGTCCATCCGTTGCCTCTTTTCCTGCTTTCAGGAGTGGGAGAATGACTGAAGATTTCCAAATCATGGGAATTCTGCCAGAGCTGAGGGAGTCGTTGATGAGCTTTGTGAGGGCGGCTATACCTCTGTTCCCGAGATAATGGAAGAGTATTGGAGCGAGTCCGTCCGGTCCGAGGGCTGTTGATTTCTTTGTCTTCTTAATAGCTGATTTCACTGCGGCCTCTGAGTACTCGACAAAATCTTTAGCGTGGATGTTGTGAACTTTCTTCATGGTTTTCCGATTTTTCTTTTTTGTTTTGTAGTCGACTGGGCGTGTGAAGCGTTTGTTGAACTGGTTCGCGATTTCGGAGGATGTGAGGGGTCCTTTCCCGAAGTCGATGGCGCAGTTTGGTGGGGGACGTCCTTTATCATTCAACATCTTGATCGTTTTCCACAGTTTCTTGCTGTCTAGTTTGGGATCAAAGGTCTTTATGAAGTTTCTCCAGATGTCCCTTTTGTTTCTGTCCGTTGCTCGTCTGATGTTCATGTTGAGGGTGCTGATGTCTTGGCTTGATGGGTCTGATTCTCGTAAAGCGTCTCGTTTGGTCATCCAATCTCGGATTTCTCGTGTTAAGGCAACGTTTCTCTTCTTGATGCGACCGCGTGGGATTGAGCTGGCGGCTGCAGATAACAGAATCTTCCGGAAGAAGGGCTCAGCTTGGGCGGCGGGGAGGTCGGGAAGAGTTAGGCATGTCAGATAATATATGAGTGAAGCTGGTTACGGTTAGGCATGTCAGATAGTATATGACTGGACACGATAAAGCGGATATCTTCTCCTCGACAGGAGAGCGCAGAGCCACAGCGGAGGGAAGGAGAGCAGCAGCCAACCGAGGGGCAGCTCATTGACCTCCAAGAGACGGAAGGCGTCGTTACGCCGGCAGAGCAGCCTTCTCCAGCCATCCCCGCATCATCAGCCAGCGAGACAGGTTGGTGTTGGAGTTGCTTCTTCATCAATTCTGAAATCAATTCTTCATTTAGACGTGCAAAAAAGAGCTGAAGTTAAGAACGGAAACCAATCTCCGCACTTCAGACCGAACCTCCAAATTAACTCTGATGAACTTTAAACGATACAATGATCCACATTCTTTATTTGCTAGAGTAACTGCTTTATGGAATAAAGTTACAGATAATTTCAAAGAGATTGAAGATATCAAAGCATTCGGCGAGGTTCTAGAAGAGATCGACCTCTCGAATCTCATAGCCCTACCGAACTTTCTGTTGTCAACAGAAAGAGTGGACACCAACGAAAATTGATTGTCTTATTACTCATTCTTTCCCTTCATATTTCATGATTCTATATAAGCGGTGGCCTTACAAGCTATCCTATGGTGATAAAGAATTTCAAATTCTCTGAAAAGGCACAATATCACAAAGGTCGAGCATATTCAGTACCTCGGATTAAATAACACTTTAGAGCGTTGATCATGGAATAATGGTTGTTGTTGTTGTTGTCTTGCCCAACGGGTAGATCTTCCTTCGCGAGACACTGGAGGAAGTCGTTGAAGCTCTCGACCCTCCAGCGTTATAAGCCCACAATCTCTTTCCTCTCTCTCTTATTTTTTTTTACTCTCCTTTTTTTCCATCTTTCTTTTCTTCTCTTCTTCTTCTTCTTCTTCTTCCTAGCGTTTATCCCGCCGCCGGGCAGGGTCCGCTTTGTAGACTGCACCACGCCATTTCACCCGATCAGCTGCGTCTTCAGTCTTCAGCCCGGTCGTGTTCATGTCTACTTCGATGCAGTCTCGCCACCTAGTTTTGGGTCTGCCTCTGGGTCTTTTGCCCTCTACTTCGAGGTTCCAGGACGATTGAGAAACGGAATGGGGATTTGATCTTATCACGTGCCCGTACCATCTCAGCCTTGACTCTCGAAGCTTTTCAGATATAGGGGCGATGCCCAGACGATCTCGGATGGTTTCATTTCGCACCATGTCTAGACGAGTGAGTCCGAGGCTCCATCTCAGCATTTTCATCTCCATAACATGCAGCATCTGTATAGTCTTTGCTGTGCATGGAGAACATTCGAGGCCGTACAACGCTACTGGTCTGACAACTGATCGGTAAATTTTACTTTTCAGTCTGTCAGGCATTCGCTTGTCGCATAGTACACCGGTTGATTCTCTCCATTTGAGCCAGGCAGCATTGACTCTCGCAGCAACTGTAGCCTTGGGGTCTAGGTCTGCGGTGATGTAGAATCCGAGGTACTTGAAGCCATCCACTTTCCGGAGTTCGGTGTTCTTGACTTTGATGGTATTCGAGGTATTCGAAGTACTTTTTCCCATTTCCAAGTACTCAGTCTTTTGGAGGTTTAGTCGTAGACCATAGTCACTGAAGCGTTCGTTCCACTCTCCTAGCTGTTTCTCCAAGTCCTCTGTTGTGTTGGAACATAACACAACGTCGTCAGCATACAGTAGAGTTTTCGGAGGGCTTGTTTGTAGATCTCTGGTGATCGTGTCCATTATCAGTATAAAGAGCAGGGGAGAAAGGGCGGAACCTTGATGAACTCCTACAGCAACCTTGAATGACTCCGAAGTACCCGCTGGACTTCTCACGGTACTTCTAGAGTCAGTATACATCATTTGAATCCATCTTATGTACTCTTCTGGGACTAGGTGGTCTCGAAGAGAGAACCATATCAGCTCATGAGGCACACGGTCGAAAGCTTTCTCCAAGTCAAGGAAAGCGCAATGGACTGACTTCGCCTTTTCCCTGTGTTTCTCTAGATAAAGACGAATGGCGAAAATAGCATCTGTTGTTCCACTTCCTTTGACGAAGCCACACTGATTGACGGTTGTGCTTACAATTTTGCGGAGCCGTGCTTCGATGATCTTTTCCAAGATCATTGTGGTATGAGGAATGATTCTTATCGGCCGGTAGTTGGAGCATATTGTGACATCTCCTTTTCCTTTGTAGATGGGTATTGTAGATGATCTACTCCAGTCTTCGGGATACTCCAGGCGAGCAGTGGCTTTTTGAAAGAGGGTCGTAAGATGGAAAAGTCCACAATCACCTGCGAGTCTCCATGCAGAGGCGGCAAGATCATCTGGCCCACATGCCTTTCCGTGCTTCATTTTCTGAAGGGCTTCTCTTACTTCAATCTCTGAGATGGTGGGAACTGGTCCTTCTACTGGTAGGGACAGCGGGACGGGAGGGTGGTCGAACTCGATGTTCGAGATTTCCTCGAAGTGTTCTCTCCATCGCTGACAAATTTCGACATTGGATCGGAGTAGTATGCCGTCCCGGTTCTTGATTGTCCGCACGTGAGAAAGGTCTTTTGCTGCTGTGGCTCGTGCTTTGCAAATCCGGAAAATTTCCTTCTCTCCTTGAGGCGTGTCGAGCTTACTGTAGATTTCTTGGATGGCTGAGGAGCGTGCCTTCGCTACGGCTCTCTTAGCTTCTCTCTTCATACATAGGTACAGAGCTCGGTCAGCTTCGGTTCCGGATCGTTTCCATTGCTTGAGAGCCACTTTCTTCTCCTTGACAGCAGTTTGAACGTCTTCGTTCCACCACCATGTCTCCTTGTCTACAATGCGTTTGCGACCTGGTTTTGTTAAGCCCAGATTGACTTCTCCTACCGCCTTCATCTTGTCTCGAACGAACCTCCAGTGCTCCTCAATGGAGTCAGGGAACGTTTTTTGGAGAGTGTCCGGGGATAGGGCGAGAAGAAGCTGATGCATGAAGCGAACCTTGTTGTCACGTACCTTCCACCATTTTATCCGAGAAACTTCGTTCAGAGGCTTTACGTTGCATTGCTTCTGGGAAAATCGGAGATCGATTATAACTGGATGGTGCTGCGAGGAGACGTTATCGCTCGGAATCACCTTGCAATCAGTGATGAGTCTCAGATTGGTTCTTTGCGTCATCCAGAAGTCGATTTGGGTTTTCCTTCCACCACTGCAATACGTGGTGAGGTGAGACTCTCGTTTGCAGAAGAAGGTATTGCAGATGGAAAGATCGTGCTCTTCGGCAAAACTCAAGATTCGCTCTCCTTCTGCATTCGGCAAACCATAGCCGTTGCCTCCATGAGCTCTCTTATGGGCTTCGCATCTTCTTCCTACGTGCCCGTTCAAGTCTCCTCCGATCATGAGAGTTTCTTCCGGAGAGCATTTTCTGATGACGTCATCGAAGTCTTCCCAAAACCCGTCTTTCTCGGAGTCGCTGCATCCTGCCTGCGGTGCGTAAGCACTGACTATTTTGAAGAGTTTGCCATTGCATTCCAAGGAGATGGACATCAAACGATCTGAGATTCGACAAACTTCCGTGACGGATGTGGCAAGGTAGGAGGCAGCGATAATTCCGACGCCATTGCGGGCTGCTGATGAAGTATTGCCCGAGTACCACAGCTTATACCTCCCGTCGAGCTGCTTTGCTTTCCCTCCTTTCCACCTAGTTTCCTGGAGGCATGCCAGATGTACTCTTCTTTTTGCCAGCATGTCACAGACTTCCATGGACTTCCCCGAGAGACTTCCGACGTTCAAGGTAGCTAGTCGGAGGCGTGTAGGCACTGCTATTTGATTAAACCGAGGACGCGGCCTATTATTCCTCGAAGACCCTCGCATATTTCTCACGTCGATCGGGATTCGACGCGCGTCGCTTGAAGGGGACGCCCTAGCATTGGGGTTACTCTGATGGTGCATCTTGGGGGGGATGCGACGGTTTCTTCATAGACCGGCTTGTCGCACGAACATCCAAGTCGATAGTTCAGCCTGACGTCCGTTTACGACCCTTTGGGCCACATAACCCGGGATTTTGGGCTATGTGGGCTAGAGGTTATTTTTTGGACACGCCTCTTGACCGTGTCCCTTAGGCCAGTGAGATAACAGTGAGCGAGCATTTTATAGGATGTGGGCTGCCCAGTTCCCACACCCACCCGCGACGCTCACTAGCCTAAGCCCTTCTTTGGTCAGCCATGGCAAAGCCACCAAGTCTCCCATCCGCCTGCGGGAGAGGCCCCACATACGCCATCGGGGTAATCAGCGCGTGGATTACCCCGATTTTCTTCTCTTCTCTCTTTCACTTTTTTTGGAGAGATTTAATTGAACAAGAAATCAACAACCGAGTGCGGCCTATTCCAAAGGTCGATAGGACTAAGTGAAGTGGGGTTACAGCGACACGAAAAAATATGTCTCGAAGTATGCGGCTCTATCCTACACAGTGGGCAGAGGGGAGATTCATTGGCCCCTATTCGGTGGAGATAACTGTTAAGGAAACTAGAGTGGCCGCTTCGCAATTGAGACAGAGTTATCTGATTTTCTCTGGATAGTTGGGACGTGGACTTATGTATTCTAGGAGGTTTAGTTCCCAGAACTGGGTTGGGTCGACTATTTCTAAGAAAATCTCTGACTGTCTCCGTGTGTATTTTTCTGAGGGCCACTTTATAGTCCGTATCACCTAATACTACTATGTCTATGTCTTTGGCGTGCTTTCTGACTGCCCTGGATGGAATAATGGTGCTCACTGTGTCAAGAACTGGGCTTCCAGAAAGGCAGAATCAACCATCAGCCTTATGAGAATACCCTGAACTTATTTTCTCGATTTGCAGTCGAAGAAATTATGAGCGTGAACGGACCGCCCGAAGTTGAGTGGGCTGATGTCTCTGTCCCGAAGGTCAGACTTACCACAAATACTCACCAATAAACTTCTGAGTACGAGGTATAACAATTTCAGACAGAGCCCAATAGAAATCTATCCGGAAACCCTCGAAACTTTCTTAAAAGAAACCGCACGGAAAAAGTTTCTGATTACGATTAAAAAACAATAAACAAAAACGATGTTTCTTGAAGTTATCTTACGCACAAAAATGATGTATGTATTGAAGTTCTTGAGCTCCTGTTTTTATCCTTGAGTATTTTGTTTATTCTTTAATTTTCTTCAAGCAATTCAGCCTTTATTTGCAGATTACCATTGCTGCCATCGACAATGGACTCGCGTTCCCTTTCAAACATCCCGATGAGTGGCGCGGATGTTAGTTCTGCATCGATCATAAACAATATAAATCACGAATTAAAAAAAGGGAATAAAGAAAATAGAGAGTGAAAGTTGAAATTAAAACATGGGATTTTTTTCATTTTTTAACAACCGAACTACTCAAAATGCTAGTGGCTAGTGAAAAGTCTTTGGTTTGCATAATTTAAAAAAACTCGCTCACTATTGTGCGAGGGATCTCAAGTTTGATCTCTTTCAGACCAGACATTCAAACTAAATAGAAGTTTTTAAAGCACCTACTGGTTTTAAGAGGAGGGAAACGTATCCCATCTGAAGGATACCCGTATTCTACCCTGAGGCGAGAATAAGCGCGAGGTAGATTATTATAGAACAAAATAGAGACAGTTCGAAGACCGATGAAGAATCGTACATATGTACGTAATGGTTCAATGAGAGCAAAGCGAAATTTTTCCAGTACAATACTGGGATTTGAATCAAGAGAAACGTTACATTTGGATTCTAGGGAAAAGAGAGCCCGTAATACTAAATCTTCAGTGATGTAATCAAGATTGAGGGGCTCATTCACGATTTGAAAATCGATTTCAGGCAATGGACATTCAAGAGGTTCAGAAACAGCCTAACACAAGTAAATAAAGGCTCAAACATTTTACTTGAGAGTTTTGAGCACTTTCTTCAAATAACTAAATTAGCTACAGATTTTTTTTAACAAGTAGATGTTTATTTTCTTTACTGCCAGACCCATTTGCTTGGGCCTTTCTGCCGATGGCTCAGAATGTCTTCTCTGAGCAAACCATCGACACGTACCTCCCGCTGCTGGACGACACTCAGTTCATTCGAGAGCTGTGCGCCGAACTCAGAGACATCTTCAAGGTATGGACTTGTTCCTCATTATTATCTTTCTGGCCCTTCCGAGACAGTATCAGGTATTATTGAATAACTAGTCGAGTTTTTTTAAAAAAATTTTTATACTCGAAGTTAACGAATAAAGTTTCTGAATATTCTGAGGTGCAGAACGTCATTAACATTACAATAATAAAGTTTGTTTTAGCGATTATGCATTCAGTACTAGATATAAAAAAGAATACCTAATTCTTACTAGATGCCTTCTCGTGAACTCTACAACAGTTCATAGAGCCTTTTTTTAGATTATTATTATAGAGCCAAGTCTTTCAGAAAGCAGAAACCTCCACGGATGCATTGTATCAAGTTTTTTTTTAGAAGGACAAGGGGTTCGATAAGAAAATGTTCGAGCGGCAGCTTTCCGTGATGCGAGGACAGATCTTCAATCTACGCGAAGCGCTACGAACCAGAAAGTCACCCTTCCAGCTCAGTCTGGTTACTAGATTCCACACGTTTTGTTTTAAAACCAAAAAAAAATCAAGAGTCTTCTAGTATTACCAGAGCAGAGACGTTCTGAACCTGAATATGTCACATCTGATATGAAACTATTCAGGCTCAATTTTTCTCGATAAAAACAATGGTATCGAGAAAGCGAACAAGAGAAATTGTGTGTGATTGTTTAAGATGATGAAAGAATTCCTTCTTTAACAGATGCCCGCCCAATACATGGTCGAAGTGAAGATGAAAAAGAAGAAGGTCAGACGGAACCGGCGAGAAACTCGCATGGTGGAAAATGCAGCGGAAGAGGAAGCAGCTTACATCCGAACAGGTTCTCTCCGGGTGTAGAAGATGCGATTCTATGCGCCAATTGCTTGGGGGTTAGAGCTTTACACCAAAAAACGAAGCAGGTGACGTATACTCCGTGAAAAGCCTTCTTTTGCAGAAATTTTGTCGACCATGATCAGCTCCTTGGCGAACGTAGTTCAATTTTCAACTTTAGTCAGTCTTAAAAAATAGAGGGTCATTTTTCCTAGCAACATAGTCTATACAAGAGGCGTATCGTTTCAACGTGCTGAACTAGTGATGACAAGAACTGTAAAATTGAAGACTGTCATGACATGAGCCCGACGCCTTCTGCGGAAACCAGCACCGGTTACCAGCTGCGCCCGCCGTCTTGGCACGAAACATACCGGCAGAGAATCGAGACGCGCCTTCCCTTTTTCCGTCATTGGTGACTCAGTCCGAATCAGAATGCTTTCATCACTTTTTAATGCTTTTTATGTGAGAGTCTTCAAACGTTCCACGCTTTTTTTATTGAGAAATAACATGTGAATTACACAAGTTTAATAATCTGAGCTACATAGTAGATACTTTCACACTTAAATCAAAAAGAAGACCCTTTATTTTTTGTCTAAATATTCGATTCTGCTAAATTACATTGATTATGTCTTACAATTCCAAAAACTGAGCATTGGGCAGTTTTATCGTTGTTTTCAAAAGGGAAATAATCGGTCTTTATTTAAATTTTCCACACTTCATATTGATACTTAGCGAAAAATGAAAGCTTTCATTGCATTGTTCTCAAAATGCTTGGACTTGAGTCTGATGAATTGAATCTAATTATTTCTCGTTTTTCAACTCACTCACAAGTTTTTGATTTTAGTTTCGCATTGGGAAAAATACTAGCTCGATTATAGCAAAAAGATTTTCATGGTTCGATATGATGCTATTTGCGATAAGTCATGCTTTTTTTCTCGCATTTTTATGGGAACTGTTCGAAAAAAAGACATATGATTTTTCATGTATTATATGTGCGTTATGTGTGTATTTGGACTAGTCATCTAGAACTCTGTGGCTATTGTTGAAACTCCAATGTTCAAAACTCCAAGAAATTTTTTTCATTCGTTCCAATATCTCTTATAATTTCTATTCTTTTTTTTTCGGTGGTTGGTCAGACAAAATCTTTCAGTTTTTGACTCGATGACTTTCAAGAAAGCGATTCCTATCACGTTTTTTGGCGAAAAACGGTTAGTTTGAAAAGTGATACATACAATACATAAGCGATTTTGATTGGGAAGAAAAATGTTTAAAACGATTCATTAGAAAATTTAAGTATAATTATTCACGTTTAAAAACTTTATTTTTTCACGTTGATTTTTCACGTTTCACTTTTGCGTACATCATGTGTGATTATAGATACAACATATGTACATACATATAAGTTTTCAAACGTTCATGAATTTCTTTTTTTTAGCTATCACAAATTTAATTTTTGTTCTGATTTAGGTTTAAATTTATTAACTTATGTTTTCTATTCCGATATTCGAAGCTATCTGTAAAGATTTCTTTTTTTTCTTTTCAATAATTGTACGTACACTGATTCTGTCTATCTGAGTGCAGGGTGATCAACATATTGGGTGACACTGATTTTACCTTTCATGTGAGCAAAATTCCACTTTCTCCTCAACAAATTTTACTATCTGTCATATGATAATAATCTATAACTTTCACTCGAAATGAGCTCCTCTTTTGCGAATGACAGCCTCCAGACGACGGGGGTAGGCAGACACCGTGGACCGCAGAACTTCCTGGGGAATTCGGTACCGTGCTCGCTCAAGCGAAATCTTGAGACCGGAAAACGAGATGTGGGTTTTAACGGAAGCTTCACTCTCCAGGATATACCAGATGGAGTAGTATTCAAATCTGGACTATTAGCAGGTCATTCTTTGGCGGCAATGAAAGAGGGGAACTTTTGTGATATCCACTGTCTTCTTGCTGGTATGAGCAGGAGCGCCGTCCTCCTGGAATCTCCAGTTCCGTGTCCTGAAGTTCCTCTGGGCCCAAGGCTTCACATGATGTTTGAAGATCTCCGACATGTACATTTGCGGACACTGTTTGCGTTTATGCCACCCCCCCCTACCAGAGGTTCCATGGGTCATACATCTGACTTAATTACATTTGCAAAAAGAAATTTAAAATTATTTACATAAAAAACGCTTAGGCTTAAAAAAAGTTTACGCTAACGAGGCCGTACGGCTTAGGCTAACGAGACCGTATCAAAAAAATGCCACTGTCATCTGACCCATGGAACCTCTGACAGGGGGGTGGCATAAACGCACAGTGCCCATTTGCGTATTTATTTTGGACTCTTTTCTGATGAAAAAAGGGAGTTCGACCCGTGGAACAGATGCCAGCAAAAACCATGATAGATTCTGGATGGGAAGCACGTGAGACTGTTCGGGCGGTAGCATCAGTTTCTTCAGAAGACAGGAAGCACCCTTTCATTTTGTTTGTTGAAGCTCGTCTCCACGGCAAACGTCTTATCGATAAAGAGGTTCATGAGATGCTCTCCAGTCGCGGTCCGAGCAAGGAGAGCAGGAAAATTATCGCGTCGTGCTTCCTGGTGCTTAATAGTAAGACCATGACGCATCTGGTACTTGTTTGACTTCATACCAAGCTTCTTTCGAACAGCATTCCACATCGTACCGTATGAAGTATGTTATCCACTTCGTACGGTATGTTCCAGTTGGGCAGCTATTTTTCTGATGCTTCTGCTTTTCTTGCGGTTCAGGCGTTGGTTGATGATATTTGTGATACGGGAGGTGGCAGCGGAAGAGGGTTGACCACAGCCTGGACGGTCAGTGCGTGTAACTCGTTTGAGAGTTCGATGCACAGTTTGACAGGCGACTCCCAGCTGAGGAGAGATCTCCGAAGGGGGTGTCAAGCACTACTCAGCGACAAAATTTATTGCGTCCTGACTAGGATGAGAACGCACCATTTCGCGAGTAACATATATTGGAAACCGAAATTCTAGTTATAGGTAGATCGACAAGTACCCAAAGTTTTTCACCAAATATACTGACCACCCTGTACTCTTGATCGGTTTAACAGGTTATTGGAATTATTTTTTTTTATATTGAGCAACTCTTCTTTTTTTCAGTTTTTTGAATCTTGATTTTTGCATTTTCAAACTATTAAGCTTTGTTCAAGCTTTTCGAATTGAACTTTCGAAGCCATCTGAATTATTCGATCCATGCGAGTTTATACGGTGATAGATCACATGTCGATTTGGTTGACTTTCAAAATAAATTATTCAGAGATATATCAATATTTATACGTTTTGGCTCACCAAAAACCGACTTCCGAAAAACGAACAAAAAAATTGTTTTCGGGAATTATTTGCTTAGTCTACACCTTCCTTTTATGGTGAGTAATTTTCCTGAGCAGTTTTGAAGTTTTTTTTCATTTTTACTTTAATTCCGTATCGAAGTTCAGATATAAACTTTTCATTTTCTTCTGTCATTAAAGAGCTTTAGTCTACTTGTTTTGCGTTCGGAAATCTACGAATCAGTTCAGAAGAACGGAGCTAATTTTGAATGACAAAACTATTCAAACCTGAAACGTTACTTTATCATTGCAATTTTTTAATTTTTTTCTCAGATACATTTTTGAAACAAAAATGCGACAACACTCGGAACATGGTGAACACATGATAAATTCTCTACATGTTAGGTAACTGCAGATTGAGTAGTTCTAATACATCGATAGAACTCAATTTTGCTTTCAGAGCAAGTACAGTGGGAGCAGAAACAATATCGTAGGCAAGCTTAAAATAATATCTAGCGGAACGAAAGGCGAAAGAATGGAATAATCGTAGTCTACGCGTACGGGAAATGTGAAATGAATACTTAGAAGTACGACCATTACAAGGCTTAAGCCTATACATTTTATTAATTGGAATATCAATTAATCCATTCAGTGTTTTATAAGAGATAGTAATTGTTTAAATTTAGCTTCGATTTCGGCAATAAATTAGACTGATTGGAGTGAGGAGTTCAATCCTTTCCTGGGTTCTCTCAAATGTACACGAAAAGCCCTTGCTTTGGCGGAACAAGAGAGCTGATGGATGATTTCATTGCTCAATATGATCATCTCCGACAAGATCAAGGAAAACTATTCTTAGACGAAGTTGAAAAAGATGGAATAAAAACCTCTCCAAATTCCAAGCTACACAGTTTAAAGGCAGTGACGCCTGGTTAAGATGACAAGTGGTTTGAGACGAGATGGCTGGGTTCGATTCCGCCCAGTAGACTACCTTTTTTCTTTGCGATAGTTCAATCACTTGTCATGGAAAAAACATTCAAATTTTACCGATCTCAACCAATCAAAAGAAATAAGATAATTTATTTTCTGAGGATCATATATGAGAAAGAAAATGAAAGCAACAAGTGAGGAGCATCGGTAGAATCTAACGGTTCAGCACGCTTTTGCTTTTTGAGAATAGAAAACAAAACTTGCTGGAATGTATAGGACCTGATAGCATGAAAAAGGCGAATGCTAAAGAAACTTTCTGCCACTGAACTACTTCAAGAGTGAAGCTCCAGGACATGTAAAGCCTAAATGGGCTACAGTACCGCCCAAAATGTTATAATATATAGGGTTATTGAACATAACTTTTTTCAAAAAAAACGAATGAAGATCAAATTTTCAGATATTTTTTACAAGACAAATTCACATGTTTCGAGTTATAGAACAAGTTTGGAAAATGCTTTATTAGGTTTATTCGTTAAAAAAAATGGAAATAGTAAAAAGTGCTTATAGAGATGTTCAGTTTTTTCGAAGTAATAAAACAAATATTCTAGTATTTGGTGGCATATCCTTTCGAGTCAATGACTGCCTGACATCTACGAGGCATAGAATCAATCAAAGAGTCAATGGTTGCCTGCGAAATCGCCTTCCATTCCTCCTCTAGCTGCTTAAACTTTTCATCAGCATTTCTGCATGTTCTTCCCGTCAATTTTCGTTGCAAATGTTCCCATAAATTTTCGATGATGTTCAAATCGGGAGACTGGCTCGGCCAGTCCAAAACATCCACATGCCGACGGCGAAACCAGTTCTGAACGTGCTGAGATCGATGTCTCGGGTCGTTATCTTGTTGAAAGGTGAACCCACGGCCGAATTTGGAGAGGGCCCAAGGGCGCATAGTGCTTTCCATTATGTTCTCATAGCCGTAACGATCGAGATTTCCGACAATACGTCTAATTGGACCCATACCGCTGGCGGAAAAACAGCCCCAGACCATCACAGAACCACCGCCATGTTTGACTGTGAGCGACTGGTATTGCGGCAGGAAACGCTTGCCCGCTGGACGTCTTACCCACCTCAGACCGTCACTGCAGAACATATTAAACTTGGATTCATCGCTCCAAACAATCTGAGACCACTCACGGCGTGTCCAACTGAGGTGATCCTTAGCCCACTGAACTCGAACTTTACGATTTTTTTCGCTGATGAAAGGCTTCTTGGCAGGCCGCCTTCCATTCAGTCCAGCGGCTTGCAAACGGCGTTTGATGGTAGTTATTGAAGGAGCAGGAGTCGCGGACGTTGATATGACAGCTTGAATGTCTGTAGCAGTGCGTTTCGGGTCTTCGCGAGATGCGCGCAGGATGCTTCGGTCCATGTACCTCGAAGTTACGCGGGGTCTCCCCGAACTTGTCTTCACGATGACTCGTCCCTGCAATTTTTTTGTGATCCAAAGTTATTCAGTTGTAGAAAATTCGTTTACCTGGGTTCGAAAAAGCCGGAGGATATGGGAGATAGCGCTCTGAGTTACCCCGAACTGCTGAGCGAGCTCGCTCTGTGACCGGCCCTGTTTCGCCCCAGCCACAACAGCTTCTTGCATTCTTTTACTTGTATTTCGATGTCCAACAGTTCGAACCATGACTTGAAACAAAATTTTTATGAATGAAGTTCGGTAAACAAAAAAAAATCAACTAAAAAAAATCATGGAGAAAAACTGAAAAATGGAAGATATACCAATTTCGGTGTATTTCCTGGAGATAAATAATGAATCACTCAAAACGACGTCCGGTACGGTACAGACACCCAAAAAAACTTCTGTGAAAGTTTGAGCTTTGAATTTTATCTTTGAAAAAAGTTATTTTCAATAACCCTATATATTATAACATTTTGGGCGGTACTGTACGTGTTCTATAGGCACAGGCAGTCAAACAACTCCTCAGATTGGTCTCATTATTGAGATTCGCTATACCACGTTTGCTGACTTTTTTAACAGTGAAAAACCATGTTCCAATGAAATAAAGAAGATTAGAACTGAGAAGAAGCAAAGCAAGGGAATATTTCTACCGTTTTTATGTATATATACATATGTATGTATTTTATATATATATATATATATATATATATATATATATATATATATATATATTATATATATATATATATATATATATATATATATATATATATATATATATATATATATATATACATATGTATATATGTATCAGTTTTACCCCACGCCGGACTGCGTCTCTGACTTTATTTACCGTCTTGTTCCTAAGCGGTATGGTCTCAATTCTAAGCCGTAAGACCTCCATAGCGTAATTGTTTCCTAAGCCAAAGCAGAAAAAACATGAAAAAACTTTTTCCTGAGTTTGGGAATTAATTGCCTGAGTGAATCAAACTCTGCTCTGTCTGACCCTGCACACTGCATTCTACCGAGGAAGTCAAATACTCAATCCGGCGTGGGGTAAAGCTCAACCATATACATAAACATATATATATATGTATATATATGTATATGGGTCTGCTCGGAACCTATGTGTGGTGCAGCGTCTGACTGCAGAGTTTTCCGTGAATTTCTGCTGTCTATTCGTGATATCTAAACTCTTATTCTTCTCTGCTTGTCTGCTATCACCTCACGCTCTCTTTAGGCTTTCCGGTATTGTTGTTGATGAAATAATTCACAAAGCTTTGTAGAAGTCAGCCTTTAAATTAAATCACAAACTCAGGAATAAAAGATTTTCAGGTACTTTTCAAATGTTTTCTGCTTAGGCAGAGGTTACTCTTGCGAGGCCGTGTGACCTAGGAACGAGACCTTATGAAAGATGGTAATTGTGTTTTTTCAGTTTTTGACATCTTGCCAAAATTTAAAGACGCAGACCTCTACTAGTATACTACTTTGTAGTACTTTGTAGCCATATATATATATATATCTTCTTCTTCTTAGCGTTGTCCCGCGCCGGCCGAGGTCGGAGTAGGGTCCGCTGTACGGCTTCTAGCTCTCCAGCAACATCTGTCCGTTGCGTCTTCCGGGTCGAGTCTTGCAAGGCGCAGGTCTTGGTTGAGCGTGTCCATATATTTTGTCTTCGGTTTGCCTCGCGGGCGTTTGCCTGGTACTTCCATGTCAAGGGCGTGTCTTGCGATGTTGGTCGCGTCCCTTCGCATCAAGTGTCCATACCATCTCACTCTCCCTTCTCGCATCTTGTCTTGTATTGGAGCCACGCCGAGTCTCCCTCTCACAATCGTGTTACGCACACAATCTAGGCGAGTCAGTCCTAGTGTCCAGCGTTTTCATCTCATTCGTGTGGATAATGTTCTCGGTTACACGCGTTGTAGGCCAGGTCTCCGTCGAATAGAGAAGCACGGGACGGATCGCTGTTTTATACATCTTTCCGCGTATGCCAGCTGTGATATTCCTATCACAGAGGACACCTGTAGCTTCTCTCCATTTCATCCAAGCTGCATTTACTCTTTGGCGTGCCGCTGCATTCGTTGAAGTGTCTGAGGAGATGACAGAACAAAGGTACTTGAATTCGGAGGTCTTCGGGAGCGGTTCACCGCTGATACAGTTCCAGTCGTTTGCACTCCGATTTCCGGGTACTCAGTCTTCTTGATGTTGAGGCGTAAGCCATGTCTAGTACTAAGAGCGTCTAACCATTCTTGGGTGCGTTTCTCGATTTCGGCACGTGTAGGAGCAGCAAGGAGAATGTCGTCGGCGTATGCGATGGTTGACGGAGCCGGAGTCAGTAGAGGACGCGTGACGGTATCCATAACCAAAATGAAGAGGAGGGGAGACAAAGAACTCCCTTGGTGCACTCCTACGTTTACTGCGAATGGCTCTGTGATGCCGACCGGAGTACTGAAAGTACTCTTCGAATCATCGTACATCGCCATTGTCCATCGAATGTACTCTTCAGGAACCTGATGATCGCGCAATGCATATGAAATAAGGTCATCAGGGACTCTGTCGAACGCCATTTCCAAATCGAGGTAGGTCAGATGGAGAGGTGATCTTTTCTCTGCTTGCTTCTCGACGAGTAAACGGAGTGCAAATATTGCATCTGTTGTGCCTCTTCCGTTGACAAACCCGCATTGCTGAGCTGGAATATCGACGATATCTCGTATGCGTGAATCCAGTATCCTCTCAAATATCTTCATAGTGTGGTTGAGAAGACGTATTGGACGGTAGTTGCTGCACAATCTGGCATCGCCTTTTCCTTTGAAGACTGGAACGGTCGTGGAGTAGCGCCAGTTATGTGGGATTTGACCTTGCTTTACGATGGTGTTGAACAGGTGCACGAGATGTGCTAGTCCAACACCACCCGCAAGTTTCCAGGTTTCGATGGCTATGTCGTCCGGTCCCAGCCGCTTTCCCAGTCTTCATCTTAGAGAGTGCCTTCTTCACTTCCTCGGGCCGTGATGGTTGGCACGGGTCCTTGTACGGGCGTGGGAAGTCGGGATGAGAGGGTGCTCAAACTCTTGGCCGCTCATGTCTTCGAAATGTTCGCGCCATCTGTTTCTGACTTTTAAAGGGTCAGTGACGAGCTTTCCTTGTTTGTCCTTTATCGTGGCTGCTTCTCTGGATGTCCAAGGTGTTGCGGTGTCGAGGCTTGGCAAGCCGATAGATGGCTTTATCGCCTCCTGGTTGGTTCATCTTTTCATAGAGATCGCGGAAGTAGGAGGCTTTTGAAACTGCGACAGCTCTTTTGGCGGCTTTCTTGGCTGAGCTGTATGCAGCGCGGTCGTCAGCCTCATTTGACGTCCTCCATCTCTTGTACGCATTCTTTTTCGCCTTGATCGCATCCTGAACTTCGGAGGTGAAAAACCAGGTGTCTTTCTCGATTCTTGGCTTTCCGGTTTCTCGTCTTTCCGAGGATGCTTGCGGCGGGTGGCTCTGATGCTGTCTTCAAGGAGCTTCCAGTGTTCATTTATGTCCTCTGGAAACTGCTTGTAGAGTACAGGAGGGAGTAGATTGCGATGGATGATGTGCATGAGAGAGACGTTCTGCTGTCTTAGTCACCTTGAATAACTTGAAGCCATGGTTTACAACAAGGGTATTCAAGCGATCGGCCTGTTGAGTGGATGGTCAATCCAGCCTGGCATCGCGGAACGTGTTTGTCGGGAGTTCCTGCTAATCCTTGACCGTAGAAAAGCAGAAGATTAATCGAAAAGACGCCTCGACTCGTGTGACCTAGACTAACCCCTCTCCGCCTGGCCATCTGACGGATAGAAACACTGCCGGAAGTGGACTCGTCCAAAGGGGGCCCAATTTTAGCCTCACTCAGAACGTCGTGATTCGGCAATCACGGTAGTAGGGCTGAGTGAGTTTACACCTTCCCACCGACTTGAGGTATTGGGGCTAGGGAAGGGAAAAATATATAGGGGAAAATATATATATAATATACATACATATATATGTATATTCAATTATATATATATATATATATATATATATATATTATATATATATATAATATATATATATATATATATATATATATATATATATATAAATATAATTGATATATATATATTCTATTACAGACAATTTTTAAAGGGGAAAGCTTTGAGAGACTTTTCCCCGAAGAAGATCAATAGGTAACTTGCTAAATATTCGAGAAACTCGCAAAGAGAAGCTGTAGTACCTAGCAGTGTTACGATTTTTTTCAACTTGAATACCACTAGGATTAGTTCTTGTACAACGTCCTTCTTTGAATATGCGGTTTCTATCAATTATGGGGACTGGTTCTGCATAATCTTCCAAGCCATGACAACGTCGTTTTGATATCTCCTATCGGCCAAGTTTGCTAGGCCTAGACATCTTAGCCTAGTTTCATAAGACGGAAGAGCCTGAGGGTACATTTTGTTCGGAAAACAACGATAATATACAATGCGTGTAAAAATTCTCTGAACATTTTTCTACCGTTATCGAATCTTTCGAGTAGTGAGGATTCCAAAGCGTCGAAGCAAAGTCTAGGTGAGGCATTACATAAATTTTAAAACATTTGACCAATATATGTAGATGATTCGTGGACAGAGATGGCTCTAAGAAATGAGAACATAGCCTTTCGAGCTTTGGCCACCCTATCAAGTACAGTGTCATTACGACATAGGGATGCGGCCAATTGGATGCCCAAGTCACGCACTTGTGGTACTCTGTCCGATCGATATCTGATTGATGACATATGTAGTAGACGGATTACTGGAACCAATATGTAAATGGAAGGACTTATACGGTGAAAGAGTCAACTGATTGGAAAGGCACCAGTTATGAACACAGTCAAGAGCTTCTTGTAGTTCTTCTTTTTTCTCGTTCATATCTCCCTTGTTATAAGAGACATATAATTTAATATCATCGGCATAAGCCTGGTACTTCACATTCCGGAAAACAATCGAGAACATCATTAATGTCGGCGATATATAAAGTAAACAGAAAAGGACCTAGTACAGAGCCTTGAGGAACTCCGGAGGTCACTGCAGTGACTTCGAAAACGATTTACCTATTCGAACCGAAAAACTACGCTCCGTCAGAAATGATTGTAACCAGGAAAGCAATGGATCGTTGATGCCGTAATATTTGCATTTGTGGAGGAGTTTCGGAATACTTATGGATTCGAATGCCCTAGAAAAGTCTAAATAAATAACATCCGTACACTGGCCGATTGATAAAGCATTAGTCCAATCATCGTCACAAACTAAGAGATTAGTGACAACAGATGCACCGCACCTACTCTGAATCCATGTTGGTTACTAGGGATAATGTTGTTTTTCGTGCAATGATCAACAAGAATGTCTCGAACTAGGCGTTCCATAGTTTTAGAGGCTGGAGAAAGAATGGAAATGGGACGATAAGATGAAGAAAAACTAGGATCTTTACCAGGTTTCGGAATTGCAGAAATGAAGGAATGCTTCCATATTTTGTGAGTAGATTGGAGCATGATGCACATGTTATAAATGTGCGTCAGGGGGAGACACAGTGATGAGGCAAATTTCTTAAACATTATCTGAGGAATATCATCACTACCTGTACTACCAGTAGATTTAAGTTTCATAAGTTGCCTAAGAACAACATGCGGTAAGAAAACTTCTAAATTCGAAAGAGGAGGGAAAGGCCTATCAGGGAGAGAAGGAGTAACTGTGTCAGCCGTTATGAAAAAAGAGGCAAATTCACTTGCAAGCATATCACACTTTTCAATTGTATCCGTTAGCATAGTACCAGTAATATCGGTTAAAAATCTCGGTGGTCTTGGCTTCGGTTTAGTGAGAGATGAAATATGTCTATAAAGATCACGAGATCGCTTCAATTTAGTTTTTTCGGAATACTGTTTCCCATCTACGCATCTTATGAAGGAGTTTCACACTTGCCTTTTTATAAAGAGCCAGCGATGCTGGTTTATCTATCTTACCGAACAGTCTATTTCTATAAGCAATCAATTTCATGATATGCAGAGGATAAGAACAATAAAAATCTCGTGGGTTGCGTAAAGGAACGAAACGAGATATAGCACTGGTAACAATAGTCGTGAAACGGAAGTATAAATCATCACAAGAGGTAAAACTATCGAACTCGTACTCCCAGTTGATGGTACTGAAAAATCGATTTATGAGGTCGTAGTTTGCTCTTGAATAATCACGAATGGGTGTAGAGTTTGGTGGCGAAGCGGATGTAGCTATATGGAAAGAAATACCACTATGGTCACAAGAGGGAAATGCAGGAATTATTTTCACATTTGTGAACATTTCTGGTGAAGAACTAAAAATCCAGTCTAAACAGCGACCAGCACGAGTTGGCTCACGACATCTTCTTCTTCTTAGCGTTGTCCCGCGCCGGCCGAGGTCGGAGTAGGGTCCGCTGTACGGCTTCTAGCTCTCCAGAAACATCTGTCCGTTGCGTCTTCCGAGTGGAGTCTTGCAAGGCGCAGGTCTTGGTTGAGCGTATCCATATATTGTTGGCTCACGACATAGAAACACTAAATCAAAAGCGGAAATTATTTCATGAGTCTTCTTGTGATTAAATGAGTTGTCAACCACTAAGGCATCACAGTTCATATCACCTATCACAAGCAGTGGATGATCATTGAAAGAAAATATATCCGAGAGTGAGTCACAGAAAGATTCTGTTTGAGCAGTGCTGTAATCGGGAGGGCGATAGAAAAGAACTAGACGAACTATTGATTTGGTGACTAGGAGATCAATAAATAATATCTCGTTCGGATGAAAGGAGATCCTAGATTCAATGAACGAAAGGTGATCACGAATAATTAAGGCAACACCACCTCCTCTACTATTACGAGCACAAGGAACTATTACATATGGTAATATGCCTATTATTTCATGATCGGGAATACTTTTCTTCAACCAAGTTTCCGTTAGCAAGACTATATCAGGCTTTTCATTCTCTAAATACATTCGAAAAACAGAAAGTTTATTGCATAGAGAACGAATATTATAATACAGTGGATACTTTCATACTTTCAAGAAAATATCAGTGGAGTGAAAATTACGAGTACGGACAGAACTAGGATTCGAATATATAGAACGGTGTGATGAAACAGGACCTGGACATTTCGCTAGTTTGACGGCAAGGCTGCGTGGACTGTCGGATGAATAGATTGTCGAGGAACGGTGACTTCTGACGAGCGGAGGACTTGGACGTTTCTTGCTGATGACCCAGTCGACTTCGATGATCTCACATTGATGTTCTGACTTCCTTGGAACGTTCGTTGATGGGAAGAGGGTCGATTGGTATATGATTGACGAAGAGCGTCGACCTCGCGACGGGGCATAAGTCGGCCATTGTATATAACGACATCTTGACCCGCAGCTACCAGCTTTCTTTTCTCCTGACGAAGTTGATATTCCTGTTCGCGTTGAAACTTCGTTGAGCTCGGGCGGACGAATATATTCCTCAAGAGAGGGTTCTGGCGGAGAGAGCTCGATTTAGCGAGAAACTGTCTCTGATGCGTTTTAGTCGGGAAGGTGAGCTTGAGAACACGTGCATCGTTTGAATCATTCTTCCTAATTCCCATGCGGTAGTGAGCGACTCCTGCGACCGGTAGATCAAAAGCGTCGAGTAGAGTATGAATGATGCCTGAATCGTGGGCTATTTGAGCTGAAGCTGAAGCTTTCTTGTCGGCAATCTCTGGTGCGCGTTCTATTACCACTGAACGTAGCCTTTTTTCTTCCTCCATTTCATTCTTCACAGTTTCAATGACATTGCAGTTGTTTGTAGATTCCGAAATCATCTGCTTCATTACTAAAGAACATGTCTTCAGCAAAAGAAGTATGTGATTCGGAATGTTGGGATCCGTCGCCTCCTCTTCTTTGATGATACATTCGTCGAGAGAATTGAGAAGAGCTTCGCTAGCTAGAGACATTGGTCGGTGAGACGGTTGATAAGGTGTACTGATAAATCAATATGGGAGCGATGAGTAAGCGTACCACTCTCTTCAAGAGCAGAGAGAACCAATGTGCAGAGAGAACCAATGAGCAGAGAGAACCAATGAGCAGAGAGAACCAATGAGCAGAGAGAACCAATGTTCTTTTTATTCCGCTTGAAACAATTCTTTATTCCGCTTGAAACAAAACATCATGTTGAGTGACGAAACAGATGACACTGTCACAAAAAAAGTGAATTTAGTGAAGGTGATGGAAAGTGAGATGGTCTAAATATGACAAGAACAATCATGAACATTTCATTTTAGGAAAATCGGAAAGCACACAAAAAAGCAAAGAAAGTAAAGCTTGTATCTTCAGTTATGAACTATTCAACCGCAATTAAGAACTATTCATCCGCAATAATAACTTGAAATTCCAAATATTCAACTCACTCTTTATCATTCGAGAGCTAACCGAGAACACAAATATAATGGGAAAAAAGAGGAGAAACAAAACATTTGAAGAAACAAAGCACTTGAATTAAAAATGTATTCTAGAGTTCGTGACAATGGTCTCACAATCTAGCTTGATGAGTTCATTTCTAAAAATGCTAGAAGAGCTTATAGAAACCAAAGAGCAAAGTAACTTATTCCAGACATAAATCATTCTTGAGGCACAAGTGCTTGTTCTGCTTTGATATTTACACGGCAAGCATATTCTGTAGTTATTCGATTCTCTCACCGAATAAGGATAAACACAAGATCGGCCACATTTCTTCTATAATCAAGCGAAGAGACGGAAAGAAAATTCAGTCTAGCAACATAACTCATTTTGGGTAATCCCGCCCTTTGTAGTAACCTTCGTGTAAATGATCTTTGCACTTTTTCTATGCAGTTAACGAGACCGATAGTTAGTGGGGACCATACCTCACTCCCATATTCAATAAGGGGTCTGTGGTGTATATTCTGAGCAGAACATTAATTGATTTGGTTTTAAAAGCTTTAAAGATATATTTAAAAGCTCTAAAGATATACAGGGTGTACAGAAAGTCCAGGTGCATAGTATTTTTTCGATAAAAACTTAACGGATGGAGCAAATCAAACAAAATTTTCATCAAAGTTTATTCAAATAGTTTGGGATATAAATGCGTTTTCGAATTTCAAACAGCCCTCCTTTCTCCTTGACACAGGCGCGGAGTCGCTTGTGGAAGGCACTCACCGTGGTGGACAGGTAAGCGACGTCAAGATCATCCCACGCCTTCTGTAGGGCGCGCTTCAGATTTTCCAAATTCTTTTGTGGGGAAGCACAGGCCTTGCTCTCAAGGACCGACAAATCAGAGAAGTCCAGAGGATTCAAATCAGGTGAGTACGGAGGCCATTCGGCGGATGTGATCATGGAGGGGAAATTGGTCTTGCACCAGTCTTGCACCCTTTTAGCCTTGTGGGCGGGCGCAGAGTCCTGCTGGAACCTCCCATTTGTGTCCCGCGAAGTGAGCCTGGCTCCAGGGAAGTACTTCCTTTATGAGAATGTCGTTCAGGTAGTTATTGGCATTCATTTTAACTCCCTGCTCGACGAAAACGAGCGGATTCTTGCCAGTCGCGCAAATCCCGGCCCAGACCATGACAGAAGCGGGATGGCCCTTTCTCGAGACGTAACGGCCACTCTTATTGGCATCTTTGACCATTTTCGACAAAATCCTATCGTTCTGGTGGTTGAAGGACTGCTCAATATTGAACAACTTCTCATCGGTGATGAGAATATTCAAACAGTCCACCGGCTTGAACCGCTTTGACAGTTCACGACATCTGCAAAGACGGGTCACCTTCATCTGGTCCGTCAATGTGTGAGTCTTCTGCAGCTTGATGGGGCGAAGTCCAATGCGGGATTTGACGATCGTCTGAACAGAACTAGCCGATATATTCAGCTCCTTCGCGAGTTTCCTGAGACTCTGCTTGGGGTTATATCGAATCTTGTCTCGGATGCTTCTCACGTTGAAGGAAGTGGTCGCGGTCACAGGTCTGCTGCTCCTGGGACGGTCATTCGTCGTACCAGTCTCACGAAAGCGACGTATTGTGTTTTGAATGGTGCTGCGGTCGAATCCAGTGGTTCTGGCGATGTGCTTTTGAGTGTGACCGGACTGGCTCAAGCGCAGAATATAGCCTCGGTCCATATCAGGGAGCATTACCAGAAAACGAAAAGAGTTATCATTCTGATTTTTTCAGGGCATGTTAGCAACATTATGTATAAGATACAAGCGAAAAATCACACGACCGCTACGCCAAACAAAAAAGATGCTAAGCGACAAAGTCGGGCACCTGGACTTTCTGTACACCCTGTATATTGTATGTATATATTCTCTCCGTTTTCGGGAAATTCAAACAGTTGTTATGTGGTAGCCAAAGGGAACTTGTGACCGTAGGCGGAAACATAACTTATGATTTCAAGCAACGGATTTTTATACCGAGCAGAGGAGCGGACTGTTCGCAGAAAAATGTGAAAAAATTCTGTGGTGTGACGGGAACCGAACCCGCGACCTTCGCTTTCCGGGCGATGCTCTTACCCAGTGAGCTACACATGCACACAATGTAATGAACATTTTAAGGCCCATACAACAGCTTTTCAATAAGCCACGAAATATGATGTTTATAAAACAACATAAAATTTCTTGGTGTTTTGTAAAAACATCATTAAACAATAGCTGAAAACTTCATATTGATTCATGCAATTGTTGTAAAGTTATGGACAAAAAACAAAATTATATATAATTTTGAACGCTATTGTATTGATTATGTATACATATTATACATGTATATACGTAATCAATTTAGTGAACGTAGTATCATGGAAAGCTCTCAGTAGTAAGTTCAGATCATTTCCAGGAGAGCTGGCTCCTCGACAACACTTATTTGGCACTTTTTCGCTTCATCGAGTACTCGCGTCGCGTTCGCGTCGCGGTTTCCTTCGCGTCGGGTTTTGGGGCCGCGACGCGACTGCGACGCGAGTACCCGATGAAGCGAAAAAGTACCACTTATTTTAGGTGCAGAAATTTGCAGTCCGTCATTTGCTGAGCCCGAGTGGTTACGATACTTTTTCCGAAATTTACATTTGTCTTTCTTTTTATGTTGGCTTCTTTTTTTAATTATGTCACCCTTTTTCTTGGATTATCTCTATGACAAGATGACACATTTTTACTCGAGGAGGGGCCACACTTTACTTGAGATGCTTTTGTTTTTAGTGTGTTTAAACTACTGTGTTTTTATTACCATTTTCTCTAGTTTTTGACAAATTTAGTCATTGCATCGACAAAAAAAAATAATGTGGAATTTTTTCATGTGGTCTCGTTTTTAAACCGTACGGCCTCGTTAGCGTGGTACTTTTTCCGTTAACCGGATACTCGCGTCGCGGTTTCCTCGTTAGCTAAGCCGTACGGCCTCGTTAGCTAAGCCGTACGGCCTCGTTATGGTAAACTTTTACTAAGCCTAAGCGTTTTTTAATGTAAAAATAACTTTTTTGATGTAAAAATAAAACGCGAAGGGAACCGCGACGAGACCGCGACGCGAGTATCCGGTTAACGAAAAAAGTGCCGTTAGCGTAACCTTTGCCTAAGCCTAAGCGAGAAAAAAACAGTGAATAATAGCTGAAAACAGCTGAGCCAATTAATTCAATAAGAGTTGATAAAACTACAATATTGTGGCTAATTGTTCCACACGGCCTCGTTCCTAAGCCGTGTGTCCTCGTTCGCATACATTTCAACTAAGCCTAAGCGAGAAAAAAACCAATGAAAAGTAACCTGACCAATATAAGAAGAAATACAAATGTATGACACACTTCGAAAAAAGTACCGTAATCACTCGGGCTCAGCAAATGACGGACTGTGAAATTTATTTTTAGTCTCTGGGCGGATGTATGTATGTCATTCGGGCGATGTCAGTGATATTATGTCAAGACATTGCACTGAACGGATTGCTCCAAATCTTATAATTAGTAAAAATAACGCAGATCTTGCGTATTGCTGTTGTGTAGCTCTCTCTCATCTCAGAGAGCAATGACCCCTTCGAAATGGACGAAGGAGACAAATCTTTTCGCTCTCCTCTTTTGCTTTCAATCTCTTTCTCTTCTCGTCGCCCTTCTTTCTTCACGCCTTTACCTTTTCTCTTTTGAATTTACCTTGATTCTTCTCTTTTTCCTTTCTCTTTTTTTTCCCGAGTTCTTGAATCTATGCCAGTCTGATATTTTCCGATCTTGTACTGTCTATACTACTTCTCAACCAATTTTCGCGCACTCTTTTCGCGTACGAACTGTGATGAATAGAAAGAAATGGAGAGGAAAAAGCGAGAGATCATTAAGAGAGGCTGGAGCGGTGCGTCTAACGCCAAGGAAACACAGCCTTTACTAGGGGAGAGAGAAAAAAAGAAGAGCGATAGGATTTGGAAATAAGAGAAAAATGAAGAAAGAAGGAATGGATTGAGAGACTCAGAGAAAAGAGTCTAGACCACTCAATAAACATCGTGTAAAAAGAAGAACGCAGTGGCTATATTCAGATTAGGAAAACGTGTATGGAAGCTCTGCTCCACATCTAACTTTCTCTTTCTCCTCCTATTTCATATATGTATGTACAACTATATTTTCTTTAATGACAATCTCTTGATTAAAGCTCGATTATTTATTTCTCTCATAAGTTCTACAAATCGCTGCCTTAAACAGCAAGCCTCTTCTTGAAACCGATTCCTTAAATTCATAATAAATAGGTTTGACTTTGTCAGCTTCGCAGCAATCAAACCTATGTATGTAGCTAGTTCTCTGACCACTACATAATTGTAATTCGTTTATGAACAAAAAAAGCTCGTTGGCTGGTCTTCAATGCCATAAACTATTTTTCTTACTTTCTACTTGTTCTCCTTATCTGAAGATCAGTGCATCACTAGAAATTGAATATAAGAAGCAATGGAATAAATGATTCATTTCGGAGCAGAACTCTCCCAGGCACATACAAATTTGATCGCTTCCCAGACGCACCTTCTCTCCACACACATCTGCGCTTTCTTCCTCCCCGTCTTCATCCTATTTCCTTCTTCTTCATCGGTCCTTTCTTCTTCTTATTCTCTTTCTCAAATGTCTTCCCAAATCCTATTCACACATCCTCTCTTACAAACTCTGTCACTCCTTCTATGTCTGAGTATCTATGAACCTCCCTCTTTTTCATCTCTCCCCTCCCTGCCGCAGTGTTTCTGTTCCTCTCCGTCCTCGGCCGCCTGTCACTCAAATGCCCGATGCCCTCGAGTTGGCGAGTGGTCTTGCAGTTTGGCAACTGCTTCTTCGCTGCTCTCTAGCAGACAAGCAGTCAGAGTACAACCTCCTTCTCCACCCGTTCCCTTGTACTCAAGTGACATAATATTTTCTTCTGCCAGTGTTGCACACTCCCCTATTCTGTTCATCTTCTGCTTTAATATAAATCGTTTATTTAATACATTTTTCAGAAATTTCAACCTACTTGTTCATTCCCGTTCATACTTCTTCTTTGTAAATTCATTCATACTCTTTTTGATTTGCTTTTCGCTGTTGTAAAGTTTCTCTCGCATCTTTGCAGTAGAGTTTGACAGCTCTTTCATTTCAATTTTTCGAGGCATTTTACAGTGGTGAACTGAGTCATTTATCATAAGTATAATTATTCTATTCGTAAGCTTAATCAAAACTAAAAGCACATCTAGCACGCGTTGAATTGCAAAACTGTAAGGGCCAGTCGTTGAAACAAGCGTGAGCCTTTGTAGAGAATGAACAAAGCTATACAGTTTATGTTGCCTCACTCGAGTTATGCTTCCAACAGAAAAGATGTATTTCATCGCGTGAACAATTCTCGAGTCGTTCGAGGCCTCAACCCATATCACACAAAAACTTTCGAGTCGATGTTGTAGAGATTGAATTATTGCGACAAAACAGTTTTTTGGTAGATTTACTGTCGAATCAGGTTTTGAATTAAAAATTATTTTAAAAAGAAATTGTTCTTGTATCTCATTTTTTTCAGTTTTGGTTATAGAAAACAAGGATAGAAAAGCAGTCTCAGTCTTTAGGTGCTACAGTATCTTCAAAACGATGATGAACATGATGTTATAATATATGCCAAGGTCACTGCGGGAGCAATAAATGATTATAAGAAGGGTGAGCCGTAGACAGAAACCATTTGAAAGGATCGTACTTCTACCCAGTAGTAGAACTGCTCTATTTTTGAAAAAAATTGTAATTTATTAATAGTTATGAAGATCTTCTGTTGTTTGCATCGTTCGTTGTATAATTTTGGAAGGATGACCGTATATGCTAATAATCATTCTCTAAGTGAAGCTTCAACCATATCATGGCTGAAAATAAAGTTTTTCCTATCTCAAGCAATTCCGTGTGCTAAACTAAAATCTGTCCTGGAGACCGAGTGCTTTGAATAAATGACTTATCGATTGATTCTCACGAGCTGCAGATGCTCTATCCGCTCTTTCTCGTGTTTCTCGCATGCTTCATCAGTGCAGAGCACCACTCCGATTCCCTCTCGGACAAGGATCATTTCAAGGTTTGATTTGATATTCTATTGATGAGAGTGCGCGAGCTTTCGTGCTGAATGAAGTAAATGCGAGCATTTCTCGCTCGCGACGAAGATACTTCGAACTTCTTTTCCGAATCTTAATCTTTCAAATGTTTTTCTTTTCTTTCTTTTTTAGTTTATCCACAAGTTTCTTAACGAATCTTAGCCTTTCCTATTTGAAGTGAAGTACATCTGGCTAAATAGGTAGCAATGCGAGAATTTTTGACTAGTTTCGCGTAAAATGCGAGTTTTAGATACTTGAATTAACATATTACATTTTCATTCCCTCTCCTCGCCTATCAATTGAAAAAGATTACTTTTCCATTCTGAGGGAACTCATCATCGCTTGAATAATGCAAAAGGGTGCGAATTTCCGAGGTTGAAATGTAAGCAAGCCTTCCGTCGCATTCTTAGTTTGAACTTTGAGATGAATGGTTTTTAGGAGGGCGAACACGACAAGAAGTTCGATCATGACGCCTTCCTTGGCAAAGACAAGGCGGCGGAGTACGATGACCTCACTCCGGAGAAAAGCAAAGAGAAACTCGCGTTCGTTTTTTTTATCTTCTTGTAACACTGTGAAAATCTATCAGACTCTCTGTCAATTGAAAGATTTCGGCACTTTTTACGTTTACCCCTTTCCCCGCTACCAGAGGTTCCATGGGTCATACGTCTGACTTATTTACATTTACAAAAAAATTATATTCAATCAATCTTTATTCCAAATTGCATACTAGTGTTACAAGGATGGTGTGCAAAGTGGATCACTGTCACAAAAGTGATATCAGTTTAGGAAATACATACAAGCAAGCACCGGGAGTTTTAGTATGTAATAATAATAATAAAAAAAAAAGGTGGCAAGTTCACTCTGAGAAGAGTATTAGGTAAAAATGAACCGTGGCATAGTTAAACAGGAGAACAAACATTGAAAAAAACTAAATCTAATTTCGGATTAAAGAACGAGGCACGATCTCATCTCTAGAGAGAGATGAGATAGAGATTTTAAAAGCATGAGATGATTTGAATGTAACTATTTCGTTAGGTAAATTGTTCCAGACATCAATTAAGCGTGACACAAATGTGTTTCTAGAATCCTTTAGCTTGATCGGTAATAAAATTCTTAAAGAGTGAGATATTCTACGACTGTACGGGGAAGGCTGCAGCTGGAAAAGATAAATTGTGTCTAGTTCAGCATTTTTGTGCAAACATTTATGAACAAGGCATAGATCGGCCACGGCTCTCCGATGCTCTAGAGTTGAAAGATTTAGTAGATCTAGACGTTCGCAGTAGCTGAGATCAATAATGTCATTTCTAAAGAGAATGCGACGGGTAAAAGATCATTGTACCCTCTCAATTTCATTCACGAGGCCAATAGACATAGGAGCCCACACTTAACTTATATTCATATTAAAAAACATTTTTACATTAAAAAAAGCTTAGGCCTAAAAAAAGTTTGCCCTAACGAGGCCGTACGGCTTAGGCTAACGAGACCGTTTCAAAAAATGCCACTCTAATCTGACCCAATTGAACCTTAGGTAGGGGGGCCTAAACCAAAAAAGTGCCAAGATTTCTATGCCTCATATTTTGCTTATTGTACTACAGGATATCGGTATAAAAAACGTTCTGAAAGACGCATTTAGTCGAAGTTCTATGTAGATTTTGCGGTCTCTTCTGATTAATTTATTTTTCAAACTTTCTAAATTAAAATATTCTTTTTACTCTAAATATGCACATTCAAAAATCGGGGTTTGGGTTACAATTACATTTTGAGTATAGCGTCATTGTGTCGTTCTCAGAAGTGATGAATCTGTTCTGAATGATTTCCAATTTCAGTAAGCTTGTCCCCAAGATGGACGCGGATGCAGATGGATTTATTGAGGAGAAGGAACTCAGAGAGCACATCAACTTCATGCAAAAACGGTCTGCATAAAATTTTTTCCACAAATTTATCTCTATACAGCGCTTCAATGTGCTCGATCGTACGGTGTCTTCATGTAACCACTACCATATAGATGAGCGCAAGAAGGTTCCAGAATAGGTCTTATTTTAATGATAGAAAATGATAATATAAGAAAAAACTGGGGAAAAATACTCGCCCACCTCCATACAAAAATTTGTTCATAAAATCGACTAGTCTAGTTCTTATTCCCTCAATGCTAAAAACTTTGAGCATTTTCGGAGCGGATAGACATTCAATCGGAAATCCTTAATAAACACAAGCGTGAAGTTTTTATAATATTCTACCTCATACAGGAATCTGAGCGAGATAGTGAGAAAATTACTGCTATTTATCCAGTTATGTCAACAACGACGTGGAAAGAACATGGAAGAACTACAAGGCCGAAAAAATAGTCGAGGGAAAAATTGACTGGAAAGCTTACAGGTTTCGTTCATTTCTTCTCACTTGTGTGATTCAGAATTAAAAAGCTTGCATGAGTTCATCAAATTGCCTCTTTTCAAATAAGATGAAGGGAAACAAGAGTATTAACCAAGAACATTTCATTTCCGGTTATTGTCATTTGCCCTCTATGACGATCAATTTTTTCCGTACAGCGTTGTAATATTGACGACCATTTGTTGTATGGGATTTTGTATGCCTCCAGAGATCAACTTGGAAACCCAGAAGAACGGAAAAGGATTGCAGTTTAGGGTAATGGGGGGGCAATTCGAGCAGGCGTTCTCAAGTTCAAGTGGATAGTTTTCTTAGAAGTACCTGCCTTACAAATTCGGTTGATTGAAGTGTAGAGGAGACATTGCTGTGTTTAAGAAGAGACGAACCAGTTGGCTTCAGAAAATGGTAATAACAGATGCTTTCCAATAATTTCTTAAAATCATCTCAAAATTACCATATCCCCTTTCCGAAGTCCTAAGATCTATTCAAATATAGTTTATTGAGAAAGGTTAAATTAGTTTTATTTGAAAGTAACCATTCAAAAGAATGTTGTGCCAAAGCATGATTTTTTAAGGTTTCAGTGTTACTTGTTGACTGCGTTTCAGGGAAATGGTTTATGGCTCAGCAGATGGCGAAGGTCAAGATCTCAGTCCTGAGTATGTGAAAATGATTGCTCGTGACGAAAAAAGGTTAGAATTCTCTTACTTCTTTGTTGTTTAAGTTTTACATTTCGGGAGAAGAAAGTGTCATCATCGGAAATAATCAACAAATCGTTTGAAGACAACTTGAAACAGTACTTTTTTGTCCCTCCCCAATTTGTTCTCGAAAATTTCAGTGAGAATCTTTTTTCCTCTTCATATTTTCTAAGGGATTACAATAAATATTAAAATATACAAACGTATAATTCAAACATTTATGATGAAGTTCTCGAAGTGAATAGGAAACTTTATATTCTTACAACAGTTATCTTGCTCTTTTTTCCTCACTCTCTGAATCTCTGTATATGTTTCTATTTCTCTCTTTTCTGTCTCTATTTTTTCGTGTCAATTTGTCCTTTGTTGAAGATGGAAAGCGGCGGACTATGACTCGGACGGGATGATGGACAGGACTGAGTACGGTTGTTTCATGCACCCCGAAGACTGCGAGCACATGAGTGACATTGTCGTGAGTGAGACCGTCGATGATATCGACAAGAACAAGGTTCATCATGACAAGCACATGTTCAAAGAAATTTCTTTTGCAGTTTTAACAGAAGACTATAATCATTATGCTTTGGAAAGAAACCTTCTGAAAGGTATGAAATTTAGAGAATTAGAGGAGGAGAGATATGACATGATTCAAAAATTGGAGAGATATGACAGGATTGAAAAATTGGAGAGATATGACATGATTGAAAAATTGGAGAGATATGACATGATTGAAAAATTGGGGAGATATGACATTATTGAAAAATTGGAGAGATATGACATGATTGAAAAATTGGAGAGATATGACATGATTGAAAAATTGGAGAGATATGACATGATTGAAAAATTGGCTGTAGGAGATCGTAAATTATACTTTTCTTCGATGATATTAACTTTCGCTTAATACTTTTTTTTGATTTGAAAAAGTATCTAGAATAAAATTGCGTGAGCACGAAAGACTCTATTGAGGACGGTTTCGTAGACCTGGAGGAGTACATCGGAGACATGTATCGGCCGGCCGACTACCCCGAGTTGAACGGGAAGGAGCCGGACTGGGTGGCCAGTGAGCGCGAGATGTTCAACGAGCACAGAGACAAGGATGGAGATGGCAAGCTCAATCGGGTTGGTATTCCCTCGCGCATTGGTAGAAATGTTTTTCGAGGATTCTATTACGAAGTTAGGCTGATTTCGTGCCCTGTTCAAGCTGAGGCTACTCTTTAATTAAGCTGTTTTTCTTGATCGTCAACAATCATAAACTACATATTTAACAGATTTTTTATGCGATGGGTTTTAAAAGCCTAATTAACAAATTAAAATATACATATCCAATAAAAAGTTAAATAAACAGAATTATTCTTTCGTCTGCCTAAATTTTTCGAACTTCTTTTCCACAAAAATCTAAGCCCGTAAGAAGGTTTTAAATCAGAAATCTGATTTGTCGCACAGTGCGAACTCAGGGAAATCCGAATCTTGTTGGACTTGATGCTTAAATGAAATAGCGAGTGTTATATAAGTAATTGGAAAGAGTACCGTACTTTACAGTTGACAATTTTAACACAAAAAACATCATTTCTACATCTCAATGATCGAGCTTACCAGTGGCTTAATCGGTTGAGCACTAGACTAGTGGTCTCTCTCCTCAAGAGGGGGGTTCGGTTGCCATGCGAACTGGTAGCCACGATATTCTACATGGCCGCTTCGACGTATTATGACTTTCCTCGTCCTAATAAAGAATTGCTACTAATAGCAGTAACCGTTGGTATCGTTTGAGTTATGTCTCTGAAACCGATAATAAAAATAACTAGAAAAAACAAACATAAAAAGTTAAATCAATTTTGAGAAAAAGTTTTCTGAAGCGACTGGAAGATTAAAGCTTAAATATGTAGTAATTTGAAAAGAATTCTCACAAAAAAAATTAATTATTTGAGTTGAAAGTTATCAATTACTCTACTACAAAAGATAATATACTCGAGATGAATATGGGAAAAAAGATGAATGGTTTTTTGATCGAGGTTTTTGTTTGAAAAAAATAGAGGCTCCTTTTACAATTAATTGGAGGTTTCTTGACTACGTTTTTTTAAAGAATTAAGTCAGATTTCAGACCTAACAAACAGTGCAAACACAAAGAACACACAATGAATCGTAGAGACATCTATGTATGTATGTACATAGGTGAGTATGAAAACAGGAATTCGATAGGAGAGTGAAGGAAAACACCATGAGAATTCGATAGGAGAGTGAAGGAAAACACCATGAGAATTGCAAAAAAGAAGAGGTTTCCTCTATGATTTTGCTTTACCTAGCAGAATTAGAAGCAAAACAAGAGAGAAAACATTTGAAGAAAACGGGATTTTCGTATATTGCAGGAAGAGATGCGGGATTGGATAATGCCCATTGGGTTCGACCATGCTGAGGCGGAGGCAAAGCACCTGGTTGCCATGGCCGATGACAACAAGGTTCACCATTCGTTCTAAAAGTGGTCCATTTGACATGCACTCACTTTTTTTTGTATAATATGTGTGATCTTTGTTCAACAGATATTCAGTGTACTCTTCACCGAATACAGTACTCCACCGAATACAGTACTCACCGAATACAGTACTCACCTAATACAGTACTCACCGAATACAGTACTCACCTAATACAGTACTCACCGAATACAGTATCTTTGTTCAACAGGTATTCAGTGTACTCTTCACCGAATACAGTACTCCACCTGATCTTTTCTAGGTGTTTATCAATAAATGCGAGTTGCATTTATAATAGTTTTACTGATCGTGTTTCCGTGTTTCATTCGCTATAAATTTTGACTAGGCCAATCAAATGTTGCGCTGGTGAGTACAAAATCAACGATGACTCTATTTATGTTTCAAGGCATGTCCATATACATATGGCTGTATAGTGGATATATTATATTATTCGCTTAGGAGGCAAAAGTCGTAAAATCGCTAACGTTTTAATTGACACTATGTTTGTCAAGCGTGATTCGTTTATATGTCCGAAGCATGAAAACCCATTGATGTTTTTGATTAATTAAACTGTATTCCTTTCTCGAAGCAGGATGGGAAGCTGTCACTAGAAGAAATTATCGAGCACTACGACACTTTCGTTGGCTCGCAGGCGACCGACTATGGCGAGCAGTTGCAGAAACACGACCCCGCCGATCTATGAGAATTCATGAGTAGAGACTTCGGAGTTGAGTCCTTCTCCAATTCATTCATCGAACCCATTCAAAGAGCAATACATAAATGACAATAATATTGAATTCATCCCTCTTCCCTTTCAAGTAACAAAAGACTTTCCCGCTGACTTTTTGAAAATATGTTTTTGTTGTTCCCGAGTTTTTTGTTAGAATTTTTATGAGTAAGTCACAAGAAATAATCTACTTGAAGACTTTCAAGACGAGTCTCCATTATTTCTATGTGTTTGTAATTTCCAACTCAAAGATAAGGGGTTAGCGGTGCCTCCGGAGAACCTACAATGCAGTCAAAGTTCCTCCCCTTAAGGGGTTAGCGGTGCCTCCGGAGAACTTTTAATGCAGTCAAAGGTCCTCCCCTTAAGGGGTTAGCGGTGCCTCCGGAGAACCTACAATGCAGTCAAAGGTCCTCCCCTTAAGAGCATCGATTTTTTCTCTACTTTAGACACTAAGCCGTATTCAATAGCAAATGTTTTCAGTTTCGTCGCTAAAGTATTGCGTTGATTTCTTGTTTTTTCTTCTTGTTTTCTACTCAATTACATACTCACATTACTACTCAATTACAATAATTACATACCCAATATGGTCGATGAATTAAATAGGTGCCTTAAATATTTTGTGTTGAAAAGTGCCAATGAAAATTTTCTTGGCCAACTCTGAAGAAATAGCCTCTGAGCAACAGTTCCAAATTTCCTATGAACATCCCTGTGTTATTTTAAAGTTTTGACATTTTTTTGCGTCTATTGTAAAATGCGAAGTTGCGGAGGGTGATTGATTGATATACAGAGCTGTTGCGCATCGAAATGCAAAGAGCGGCTTATGTATCTCTTATCGGTAATTCATCCAAAGTCTTTTGTTTCAAGGTGTTCGATTCTTTTTCTTAGCAAAGATATTCCATGTGCTTCCCTCGAAAGACTTCGAGTTCTGTCGTATTGTAGGGAACACAAGTAGAGGGGGAAATTTATCTCAAAATGTCGCCAATCTATTTGTTGAATCTAGGCTTTGCTCATTATTTGTATTAAGTGTTTCAATACTTGTGAAAAAAAATTGTGTTCTCGTATTTTTCCAAAGCATTTCTGTCCCAGATAAATTTGTTTTTATTGCGATCTTTTGGGCTTTCAAGCGAAATTTTTATTTGTTCCCTACGAAAATAAGTCGGACATCAATTAGAAGAGAAGTTGGGCGAAGGTGGAGAAGTGTGGTCCCTTGGGGGGGGGGGGGTGGAGAAGTGTGGTCCCTTGGGGGGGATGGAGAAGTGTGGTCCCTTGGGGGGGGTGTAGAAGTGTGGTCCCTTGGGGGGGGGTGGAGAAGTGTGGTCCCGACGAATTCGCATTTCTTTTGCATGAAACTTTTTCTAGGGTTACTTTAAGAACTAAAAACGTTTCTGAGAACGCGAAGCTGGATCTGAAGAGTTTGAGTATGTAAAAAAATCATCTGTTTCCAGCTATTACGGTGCGGGGCATAATTTTGAGTTCACCCCCCAAATTGAACAATATCCGATGTTTTAGAAGGCGCAACAAAAAAAATAGCCAAGGAACTGAACACGCAGATAAATAATATGACATACTTGAAAACCTCAATTTAATTTGAATGGAGCATTCTGCGCCAAAAACCGGAAAATCGACGGGCATAATTTTGAGTTCACTTCTCCTTTTAGCGTTTAAAAAAATTGCTTTCTTTTCAAGAAATTATTTAATTTTATACATAGATGAATGCCGAGTGCAACGCGTCTTTCTCAAGTCGAAAAAGGGCAAATAGACGTGTTATTGGCGAATAAAAAGAGCAATCGTGAGATTGCACGCCAGTTGGGTCGGAGTTCTCCTTGTGTAAATAATTTCGTCTCCGATCGACTGAAGATGACCGCACAGAAGAGAAGTGGTCGACCCAAAAGTTTTAGATTCGGGAAACGAAGCGCAATCGCGAATAAAGCGTCAAATTCTGCCAAGTCACTGAAGCAGGTCGCAGCCTAAGCTGTTGTTTCAGCTTCAAAGAGGATGGTTCATCGCGTTCTTTCGGAAACTGGACACTTTGTCAACTCTAAAATGAAGCCGGCACCTTGCTTGACATAGAATCATAAAACTCGACGCCTGGCATTCGCGACCAGAGAGCACTAACGTGACTGGAGTAAGGTGAGAATCATGACATCATTTGGCTAATAATAACAAAAAAATTTTTCTATGTGGGTGGTCTGGTCCGACGAAAAGAAGTGGAATCTGGACGGTTGTGACAGCCAACAATCGTATTGGCATGATCTTCGCAAGGACCCGCTGCTCTTCAGTCGCCGTGGACATGGAGGCGGAAGTCTCATGTCTTTGGGTGCGTTTCACGCCGGCGGAACCCTCCCTCTACAGTTTCCTTCCATGCGAATGAACCCGGACGAGGTGCCGGCTTCATTTTAGAGTTGAAAAAGTGTCCATTTTCCGAAAGAATGCGAGTAACCGTCCTCTTAGAAGCTGAAACACCAGCTTCGGCTGTGACCTGCTTCATTGACTTGCCAGAATTTGACGCTTTATTCGTGATTGCACGTCGTTTTCCGAATCGAAAACATTTGTGGTCGACCACTCTTCTTCTGTACGGTCATCTTCAGTCGACCGGAGACGTAATTATTTACACAATGAGAACTCCGACTCAACTGGCGTACAATCTCACGATTGCTCTTCTTATTTAACACGTCTACTTGCCCTTTTTCGACTTGAGAAAGACGCGTTGCACTCGGCATTCATCTATGTATAAAAATAAAATAATTTCTTGAAAAGAAAGCAATTTTTCAAACGCTAAAAGGAGAAGTGAACTCAAAATTATGCCCCAGTCGATTTTCCAGTTTTTGGCGCAAAATGCTCTATTCAAATCAAATTGACGCTGTCAAGAATGTCATATTATTTATCTGCGTGTTCAGTTCCATAGCTATATGTTTTTTTTGTTGCGCCTTCTAAAACATAGGATAATGTTCAATTTGGGGGTGAACTCAAAATTATGCCCCGCACTGTATTCAATTTTTTTCGCTTAGGCTTCGGCAAAGGTTACGCTAACGAGGCCGTACGGCTTAGGCTAACGAGACCGCATAAGAAAAATTTTCATATTATGAATTCTTTGTCAATTCAATGACTAAATTTGTCAAAAAATAGTGGAGAAGTTTTTTTTAGTAATACGGCATTTTTTGAGGCACGTTAGAGTGCAGCCAGCTAAGTCAGACAACGTTTTTTCCGCTAGGTCAGATGCTTATAATTGTTATCATTCAATTTAAAATTTACATGTTCTAAGAAAAAAATTTTTGTGCAAAAATGTTCATACAGTAATTTAATGATGAATCACATCTTATTTAGGTACTGCATACAAGATTTAAAAATTTCCAGGTTCAAAAGCGGCTCTTCAATTTTCCAGGTTCGAATGATTGTTTTTTCACATACTTAAACACTTCAGATCGAGCTTCGCACTTCCTGAAACGTTTTTTTGCTCGTAAATTATTCCTAGAAAATTGCAAAAAAATGCAAATTCGACGGGACAACACCTTCTCCACCCATCGCCGAGAAGTTTTTTTTCGATTGATAGAGTAAATATCAAACCTTCGAACTCCTAATTCAAAAGTAAAATAATTTCCTCATTGCACTTGTAATGTTTTTAATGTTTCAAATGCTCATTTCTAGTTCTTTTCTTTGCTCTTCATGTTCAAAAAATATGCAGTCCTAAGAGGCAAAATTTGGTTCGACTGTCATCGGTCGTCATGTGATGAAGTTGTGCATGATATGACTTAATTTACACGTAATAGTTTCAGATATTTCAAGGTGACTAGAACTCTGAATGACAAGTTAAGGGTAAGCTTGTTCCTCTTTTACAACTACTCGTTTTGTTACCCCCCCCTATCTTCATCCTCTTTCCTACCCTTACCTCTATTCTGCAGCGGCCTTGAATGTCTATTAGAGTAGCGCTCCCTTTCTCGCCCTGAGGCTGCGCTCCAATTTTCACCGGTCTATCCGCATATCGTTCGGTTCGATTCAAGCTACTTCTCTTTATCTCTGACTCTCTAGATTATTCTTTATTTCTATTTCTTTCTTCCCAGTCTCTCCATTCCCTGATACAGTCTTCCCCTTTTTTTCTTTCAAATATTTTCTTCACGTTTTCTTTCTTATGATCCTGGCTTTTCTCTCCTTTTCCCTTTCTCTCTCTCTCTCTTTCTCTCTTTCTCTCTTTCTCTCTCTCTCTTAATTTCTTTCTTCATTTCCACATTCCCTTTAAACTCTCTTCATTTTTCTTTGTCCAACTCTTTCTATGTCCCTTCAAACTTTTTTCTCTTTCTGCCTTTTCTCATAACTTCCCTTGATTTTCATTTCTATTTCTTTCGCTTTCTGTCTGTTTCTCAAGTTCTATTTCATCCTACCTTTACGTCTTCTCTCCGCTTGCTCTCTAGAACCGAATTCAGCTGCGCACGTATGTACATCGGTGACTTGTCGCATCTGCGACGACGTCAGTGGAGAATATGGTCGTGCTCTCTTTTCCGTACTCTGCTCTGCTTTTCGGTAACGGTTATCGCAGTGGCGCGTGCATTCGACGTCCCTTGCTCAGGTATATGATTCGCCTCTCCTCTTCCAATAATACTGCTTTTTCTGCTCACATATTCATCCAGAACATGGAGCGAAACGCCTCCTAGCCTCTTATAAGGATTTTCCTTCAGTTTCGTCGTTTCTCCAGAACAATAATCTTGGTGCGCATAGGAGGTATCCTACTTTTATCTCTATCCCTCCGCGGATCTTTTCTTCTATGTGTATCATAACTTTTTTTTTCCATCATTCATGCATTATTGAGTTTTTGAGCTTTTTTTAAAATGATGACTGTATGTTGAAACTGATATGATAGGTTGAAGGCATGACGATATTTCTAAAGGATATATTTGGTTCTGATTAGATTTTAGCAAACAAACAAACACAAGTTTTATGATTTTTTTAGTTATTGTTTTCTCATGAACTTCAATTCACAACTGGTTGAGAATGGCCAATCACCCTAAGTTTAAGAATAAAAAAAATCATGTGGTTTTGATGTGTCTTCACACAAACTTGAACATTTAAGTCATTTAGCCTTTATCATTCTTCATTTCAACTGAATTAGTCATGAGAACTGTTGTTCCCCTTCTCAAAAAAATTAAAAGGAAGGAGATTTTCTTGCCCGCATCTAAATGAGTCGAATAAGCTAGGCTGAGTTAACAAATTTAGAAAAACCTTTTTATTATTTTATTTTTAATTTTAAAAACTCCATTAATCAAGAAAGTGATGAAATATGCTTAAACTATTACACGGAAAAAGCTATTCCAACCCTGTTAGCTCTCTTCCAGAGAGATATTTATATAGAGACAGAAGAAAAAAAGAGAGAGAGGGAGATGACTGAATCCGGTCTTGTGCAGTGGACTAGAATCTACCCGGGTCATTTTCAAGTCTTATTTTATTCTAACCAGAACTAACTGCCTTCGAACTATGTAACTGAGATTTTTTTCAGTTATTGACCAAAAGATTACCTTCTTTAAACGATTATATTTTATACACACTGGGGCTTTTTTGAAACGCCAATTACTAAGGGGCTAACTCAAAACTACTGATGCATTATTGTAGGTTTGAAATTATATATCAAAACACGAACTCTTACGGTCCTATTACCAATAAACCGTACGGAAGGCTTTGCTCAATGACAGTGCTAGCCAAACGGTTCCTTACTTCCTTACATGTCAGAACGTGTTCTTTGTACTCTGATCGTCCCCTTTCCTCGCTCTAAGCCTCTCGTTATCCATCCATAAAACCTCATCTCTCCTCGATCGATCACAGAATTCTTTACTCGAAATCTCTCCTATTCTCCAAATTTTTATCCGTTTCAAAGTTCTCATTCTCGCTAATAATATTTAATCGCAGCTCCTTGAAAGATAGGCAGTCTAATTCTAAAGGAAAGGAGAGTGCCAGAAAACACTTTTTGCTTTTTAGGAAATTGAGAAAAAAAAGAAAAAACTTGTTTTCTTATAATAGAGTGTAATTGTGAGCAAATCGAGTCATGAATCATCATAGTGAGTTTAAAGACGAAACGGAAGGAGAAAATATGTGTAAGAAATTTGTCGCTCGCTCAATACCTATATTTGGCACGATGAATGAAGTTCAATAGTAAAATTATCATTAGCCCAATTGATGCACTATGTATGCTCTTTTCTTTCTCAACGATGAAAAAAACAGAGAATAAAAGGCCGTATGCATGGAAAACAGATTATAACAATCTGGATTATTCAAATCCAAGGATTACAAAATCCAAAAAAGTTTTTAAAAAATTTTGTCGGATTTTCTCTAATCCAAAAGTATTATAGCTTCCATGCATACCGGATTAGTGAAATGTATTTGGATAACTGCTAATCCAAGCTCATAATCCTTTTGGATTGCTCCATGCATACGGCCTCAGGTGGCTGGGATCATTTCGGGGGGGGGGGGGGAGAAGGTTCACTTTGGAAGCCCCTTTCGGTCGGTTGCAGTGAAGTTGATCGGTCACCAGTGTCTCTTTGATGAAGAGTGTTACGGGATCAACACGGTCTGCAGACAAGGGAGGTGCTCCTGCCCCACCAACTTCGAGGAGTTCGACATTGACGAGAGAACAACTGTCTGCCGCCTTGGTTAGGCAACTTTCATAACCCTTCTCTTAAAGATTGTAAATAATGCAGCGGAATTTTTTTTAATTTTCTAACCTTTTTTCAATTCTTGCTTCCACTTATTTTTTGCGCTTTTCATGTTTTATCATACCTTTT
>OZ057409.1:21905629-21939391 GCA_964056735.1 Allodiplogaster pararmata
ACTTATGGGTGAATTCTCCTTGTCTCAGCCTTATGGGTGAAGTCTCCTTGTCTCAGCCTTATGGGTGAATTCTCCTTGTCTCAGCCTTATGGGTGAAGTCTCCTTGTCTCAACCTTATGGGTGAATTCTCCTTGTCTCAACCTTATGGGTGAAGTCTCCTTGTCCTCAACCTTATGGGTGAAGTCTCCTTGTCTCAACCTTATGGGTGAAGTCTCCTTGTCTCAACCTTATGGGTGAATTCTCCTTGTCTCAGCCTTATGGGTGAATTCTCCTTGTCTCAACCTTATGGGTGAAGTCTCCTTGTCTCAACCTTATGGGTGAAGTCTCCTTGTCTCAACCTTATGGGTGAAGTCTCCTTGTCTCAACCTTATGGGTGAAGTCTCCTTGTCTCAACCTTATGGGTGAAGTCTCCTTGTCTCAGCCTTATGGGTGAAGTCTCCTTGTCTCAGCCTTATGGGTGAATTCTCCTTGTCTCAGCCTTATGGGTGAAGTCTCCTTGTCTCAACCTTATGGGTGAATTCTCCTTGTCTCAACCTTATGGGTGAAGTCTCCTTGTCTCAACCTTATGGGTGAAGTCTCCTTGTCTCAACCTTATGGGTGAAGTCTCCTTGTCTCAACCTTATGGGTGAAGTCTCCTTGTCTCAACCTTATGGGTGAAGTCTCCTTGTCTCAACCTTATGGGTGAAGTCTCCTTGTCTCAACCTTATGGGTGAATTCTCCTTGTCTCAACCTTATGGGTGAATTCTCCTTGTCTCAGCCTTATGGGTGAAGTCTCCTTGTCTCAGCCTTATGGGTGAATTCTCCTTGTCTCAGCCTTATGGGTGAAGTCTCCTTGTCTCAACCTTATGGGTGAATTCTCCTTGTCTCAACCTTATGGGTGAATTCTCCTTGTCTCAACCTTATGGGTGAAGTCTCCTTGTCTCAACCTTATGGGTGAATTCTCCTTGTCTCAACCTTATGGGTGAATTCTCCTTGTCTCAGCCTTATGGGTGAAGTCTCCTTGTCTCAGCCTTATGGGTGAATTCTCCTTGTCTCAAGCCTTATGGGTGAAGTCTCCTTGTCTCAACCTTATGGGTGAATTCTCCTTGTCTCAACCTTATGGGTGAAGTCTCCTTGTCTCAACCTTATGGGTGAATTCTCCTTGTCTCAACCTTATGGGTGAAGTCTCCTTGTCTCAACCTTATGGGTGAAGTCTCCTTGTCTCAGCCTTATGAGTGAAGTCTCCTTGTCTCAGCCTTATGGGGTGAAGTCTCCTTGTCTCAGCCTTATGGGTGAAGTCTCCTTGTCTCAGCCTTATGGGTGAATTCTCCTTGTCTCAGCCTTATGGGTGAAGTCTCCTTGTCTCAACCTTATGGGTGAAGTCTCCTTGTCTCAACCTTATGGGTGAAGTCTCCTTGTCTCAACCTTATGGGTGAATTCTCCTTGTCTCAACCTTATGGGTGAAGTCTCCTTGTCTCAGCCTTATGGGTGAAGTCTCCTTGTCTCAGCCTTATGGGTGAAGTCTCCTTGTCTCAACCTTATGGGTGAATTCTCCTTGTCTCAGCCTTATGGGTGAAGTCTCCTTGTCTCAGCCTTATGGGTGAATTCTCCTTGTCTCAACCTTATGGGTGAATTCTCCTTGTCTCAACCTTATGGGTGAAGTCTCCTTGTCTCAACCTTATGGGTGAATTCTCCTTGTCTCAACCTTATGGGTGAATTCTCCCTGTCTCAGCCTTATGAGTGAAGTCTCCTTGTCTCAGCCTCATGGGTGAAGTCTCCTTGTCTCAGCCTTATGGGTGAATTCTCCTTGTCTCAACCTTATGGGTGAATTCTCCTTGTCTCAACCTTATGGGTGAATTCTCCTTGTCTCAACCTTATGGGTGAAGTCTCCTTGTCTCAACCTTATGGGTGAAGTCTCCTTGTCTCAACCTTATGGGTGAATTCTCCTTGTCTCAGCCTTATGGGTGAAGTCTCCTTGTCTCACCCTTATGGGTGAATTCTCCTTGTCTCAACCTTATGGGTGAAGTCTTCCTTGTCTCAACCTTATGGGTGAAGTCTCCTTGTCTCAACCTTATGGGTGAATTCTCCTTGTCTCAACCTTATGGGTGAATTCTCCTTGTCTCAACCTTATGGGTGAATTCTCCTTGTCTCAACCTTATGGGTGAAGTCTCCTTGTCTCAACCTTATGGGTGAAGTCTCCTTGTCTCAACCTTATGGGTGAATTCTCCTTGTCTCAGCCTTATGGGTGAAGTCTCCTTGTCTCAACCTTATGGGTGAAGTCTCCTTGTCTCAACCTTATGGGTGAAGTCTCCTTGTCTCAGCCTTATGAGTGAAGTCTCCTTGTCTCAGCCTTATGGGTGAAGTCTCCTTGTCTCAGCCTTATGGGTGAAGTCTCCTTGTCTCAGCCTTATGGGTGAATTCTCCTTGTCTCAACCTTATGGGTGAATTCTCCTTGTCTCAACCTTATGGGTGAAGTCTCCTTGTCTCAACCTTATGGGTGAATTCTCCTTGTCTCAACCTTATGGGTGAATTCTCCTTGTCTCAACCTTATGGGTGAAGTCTCCTTGTCTCAGCCTTATGGGTGAATTCTCCTTGTCTCAACCTTATGGGTGAATTCTCCTTGTCTCAACCTTATGGGTGAAGTCTCCTTGTCTCAGCCTTATGGGTGAAGTCTCCTTGTCTCAGCCTTATGGGTGAATTCTCCTTGTCTCAGCCTTATGGGTGAAGTCTCCTTGTCTCAGCCTTATGGGTGAATTCTCCTTGTCTCAACCTTATGGGTGAATTCTCCTTGTCTCAGCCTTATGGGTGAAGTCTCCTTGTCTCAACCTTATGGGTGAATTCTCCTTGTCTCAACCTTATGGGTGAATTCTCCTTGTCTCAACCTTATGGGTGAAGTCTCCTTGTCTCAACCTTATGGGTGAATTCTCCTTGTCTCAACCTTATGGGTGAATTCTCCTTGTCTCAGCCTTATGAGTGAAGTCTCTTTGTCTCAGCCTTATGGGTGAAGTCTCCTTGTCTCAGCCTTATGGGTGAATTCTCCTTGTCTCAACCTTATGGGTGAATTCTCCTTGTCTCAACCTTATGGGTGAAGTCTCCTTGTCTCAACCTTATGGGTGAATTCTCCTTGTCTCAACCTTATGGGTGAAGTCTCCTTGTCTCAACCTTATGGGTGAAGTCTCCTTGTCTCAGCCTTATGAGTGAAGTCTCCTTGTCTCAGCCTTATGGGTGAATTCTCCTTGTCTCAACCTTATGGGTGAAGTCTCCTTGTCTCAACCTTATGGGTGAATTCTCCTTGTCTCAACCTTATGGGTGAATTCTCCTTGTCTCAACCTTATGGGTGAATTCTCCTTGTCTCAACCTTATGGGTGAAGTCTCCTTGTCTCAACCTTATGGGTGAATTCTCCTTGTCTCAACCTTATGGGTGAAGTCTCCTTGTCTCAACCTTATGGGTGAAGTCTCCTTGTCTCAACCTTATGGGTGAATTCTCCTTGTCTCAACCTTATGGGTGAAGTCTCCTTGTCTCAACCTTATGGGTGAATTCTCCTTGTCTCAACCTTATGGGTGAAGTCTCCTTGTCTCAACCTTATGGGTGAATTCTCCTTGTCTCAACCTTATGGGTGAAGTCTCCTTGTCTCAACCTTATGGGTGAATTCTCCTTGTCTCAGCCTTATAGGTGAAGTCTCCTTGTCTCAACCTTATGGGTGAAGTCTCCTTGTCTCAACCTTATGGGTGAAGTCTCCTTGTCTCAGCCTTATGAGTGAAGTCTCCTTGTCTCAGCCTTATGGGTGAAGTCTCCTTGTCTCAGCCTTATGGGTGAAGTCTCCTTGTCTCAGCCTTATGGGTGAATTCTCCTTGTCTCAACCTTATGGGTGAATTCTCCTTGTCTCAACCTTATGGGTGAAGTCTCCTTGTCTCAACCTTATGGGTGAATTCTCCTTGTCTCAACCTTATGGGTGAATTCTCCTTGTCTCAACCTTATGGGTGAAGTCTCCTTGTCTCAGCCTTATGGGTGAATTCTCCTAGTCTCAACCTTATGGGTGAATTCTCCTTGTCTCAACCTTATGGGTGAAGTCTCCTTGTCTCAGCCTTATGGGTGAAGTCTCCTTGTCTCAGCCTTATGGGTGAATTCTCCTTGTCTCAACCTTATGGGTGAATTCTCCTTGTCTCAGCCTTATGGGTGAAGTCTCCTTGTCTCAACCTTATGGGTGAATTCTCCTTGTCTCAACCTTATGGGTGAATTCTCCTTGTCTCAACCTTATGGGTGAAGTCTCCTTGTCTCAACCTTATGGGTGAATTCTCCTTGTCTCAACCTTATGGGTGAATTCTCCTTGTCTCAGCCTTATGAGTGAAGTCTCCTTGTCTCAGCCTTATGGGTGAAGTCTCCTTGTCTCAGCCTTATGGGTGAATTCTCCTTGTCTCAACCTTATGGGTGAATTCTCCTTGTCTCAACCTTATGGGTGAAGTCTCCTTGTCTCAACCTTATGGGTGAATTCTCCTTGTCTCAACCTTATGGGTGAAGTCTCCTTGTCTCAACCTTATGGGTGAAGTCTCCTTGTCTCAGCCTTATGAGTGAAGTCTCCTTGTCTCAGCCTTATGGGTGAATTCTCCTTGTCTCAACCTTATGGGTGAAGTCTCCTTGTCTCAACCTTATGGGTGAATTCTCCTTGTCTCAACCTTATGGGTGAAGTCTCCTTGTCTCAACCTTATGGGTGAAGTCTCCTTGTCTCAGCCTTATGAGTGAAGTCTCCTTGTCTCAGCCTTATGGGTGAATTCTCCTTGTCTCAACCTTATGAGTGAAGTCTCCTTGTCTCAGCCTTATGAGTGAAGTCTCCTTGTCTCAGCCTTATGGGTGAAGTCTCCTTGTCTCAACCTTATGAGTGAAGTCTCCTTGTCTCAACCTTATGGGTGAAGTCTCCTTGTCTCAGCCTTATGAGTGAAGTCTCCTTGTCTCAGCCTTATGGGTGAATTCTCCTTGTCTCAACCTTATGAGTGAAGTCTCCTTGTCTCAGCCTTATGAGTGAAGTCTCCTTGTCTCAGCCTTATGGGTGAATTCTCCTTGTCTCAACCTTATGGGTGAATTCTCCTTGTCTCAACCTTATGGGTGAATTCTCCTTGTCTCAACCTTATGAGTGAAGTCTCCTTGTCTCAACCTTATGGGTGAATTCTCCTTGTCTCAACCTTATGGGTGAATTCTCCTTGTCTCAACCTTATGGGTGAAGTCTCCTTGTCTCAACCTTATGGGTGAAGTCTCCTTGTCTCAACCTTATGGGTGAATTCTCCTTGTCTCAACCTTATGGGTGAAGTCTCCTTGTCTCAACCTTATGGGTGAATTCTCCTTGTCTCAACCTTATGGGTGAATTCTCCTTGTCTCAACCTTATGGGTGAAGTCTCCTTGTCTCAACCTTATGGGTGAATTCTCCTTGTCTCAACCTTATGGGTGAATTCTCCTTGTCTCAACCTTATGGGTGAAGTCTCCTTGTCTCAACCTTATGGGTGAATTCTCCTTGTCTCAACCTTATGGGTGAAGTCTTCTTGTCTCAACCTTATGGGTGAATTCTCCTTGTCTCAACCTTATGGGTGAATTCTCCTTGTCTCAACCATATGGGTGAAGTCTCCTTGTCTCAACCTTATGGGTGAATTCTCCTTGTCTCAACCTTATGGGTGAAGTCTCCTTGTCTCAACCTTATGGGTGAAGTCTCCTTGTCTCAGCCTTATGAGTGAAGTCTCCTTGTCTCAGCCTTATGGGTGAAGTCTCCTTGTCTCAGCCTTATGGGTGAATTTTCCTTGTCTCAGCCTTATGGGTGAATTCTCCTTGTCTCAACCTTATGGGTGAATTCTCCTTGTCTCAACCTTATGGGTGAAGTCTCCTTGTCTCAACCTTATGGGTGAATTCTCCTTGTCTCAACCTTATGGGTGAATTCTCCTTGTCTCAACCTTATGGGTGAATTCTCCTTGTCTCAACCTTATGGGTGAATTCTCCTTGTCTCAACCTTATGGGTGAAGTCTCCTTGTCTCAACCTTATGGGTGAATTCTCCTTGTCTCAACCTTATGGGTGAAGTCTTCTTGTCTCAACCTTATGGGTGAATTCTCCTTGTCTCAACCTTATGGGTGAATTCTCCTTGTCTCAACCATATGGGTGAAGTCTCCTTGTCTCAACCTTATGGGTGAATTCTCCTTGTCTCAACCTTATGGGTGAATTCTCCTTGTCTCAACCTTATGGGTGAATTCTCCTTGTCTCAACCTTATGGGTGAATTCTCCTTGTCTCAACCTTATGGGTGAAGTCTCCTTGTCTCAACCTTATGGGTGAATTCTCCTTGTCTCAACCTTATGGGTGAAGTCTTCTTGTCTCAACCTTATGGGTGAATTCTCCTTGTCTCAACCTTATGGGTGAATTCTCCTTGTCTCAACCATATGGGTGAAGTCTCCTTGTCTCAACCTTATGGGTGAATTCTCCTTGTCTCAACCTTATGGGTGAAGTCTCCTTGTCTCAACCTTATGGGTGAATTCTCCTTGTCTCAACCTTATGGGTGAATTCTCCTTGTCTCAACCATATGGGTGAAGTCTCCTTGTCTCAACCTTATGGGTGAATTCTCCTTGTCTCAACCTTATGGGTGAAGTCTCCTTGTCTCAGCCTTATGGGTGAAGTCTCCTTGTCTCAGCCTTATGGGTGAATTTTCCTTGTCTCAGCCTTATGGGTGAAGTCTCCTTGTCTCAGCCTTATGATTGAAGTCTCCTTGTCTCAGCCTTATGGGTGAAGTCTCCTTGTCTCAGCCTTATGGGTGAAGTCTCCTTGTCTCAACCTTATGGGTGAAGTCTCCTTGTCTCAACCTTATGGGTGAAGTCTCCTTGTCTCAGCCTTATGGGTGAAGTCTCCTTGTCTCAGCCTTATGGGTGAAGTCTCCTTGTCTCAACCTTATGGGTGAAGTCTCCTTGTCTCAGCCTTATGAGTGAAGTCTCCTTGTCTCAGCCTTATGGGTGAATTCTCCTTGTCTCAACCTTATGGGTGAAGTCTCCTTGTCTCAACCTTATGGGTGAATTCTCCTTGTCTCAACCTTATGGGTGAATTCTCCTTGTCTCAACCTTATGGGTGAATTCTCCTTGTCTCAACCTTATGGGTGAAGTCTCCTTGTCTCAGCCTTATGAGTGAAGTCTCCTTGTCTCAGCCTTATGGGTGAATTCTCCTTGTCTCAACCTTATGGGTGAAGTCTCCTTGTCTCAACCTTATGGGTGAATTCTCCTTGTCTCAACCTTATGGGTGAAGTCTCCTTGTCTCAACCTTATGGGTGAATTCTCCTTGTCTCAACCTTATGGGTGAATTCTCCTTGTCTCAGCCTTATGAGTGAAGTCTCCTTGTCTCAGCCTTATGGGTGAAGTCTCCTTGTCTCAGCCTTATGGGTGAAGTCTCCTTGTCTCAACCTTATGGGTGAATTCTCCTTGTCTCAACCTTATGGGTGAAGTCTCCTTGTCTCAACCTTATGGGTGAATTCTCCTTGTCTCAACCTTATGGGTGAAGTCTCCTTGTCTCAACCTTATGGGTGAAGTCTCCTTGTCTCAGCCTTATGAGTGAAGTCTCCTTGTCTCAGCCTTATGGGTGAATTCTCCTTGTCTCAACCTTATGAGTGAAGTCTCCTTGTCTCAGCCTTATGAGTGAAGTCTCCTTGTCTCAGCCTTATGGGTGAAGTCTCCTTGTCTCAACCTTATGAGTGAAGTCTCCTTGTCTCAACCTTATGGGTGAAGTCTCCTTGTCTCAGCCTTATGAGTGAAGTCTCCTTGTCTCAGCCTTATGGGTGAATTCTCCTTGTCTCAACCTTATGAGTGAAGTCTCCTTGTCTCAGCCTTATGAGTGAAGTCTCCTTGTCTCAGCCTTATGGGTGAATTCTCCTTGTCTCAACCTTATGGGTGAATTCTCCTTGTCTCAACCTTATGGGTGAATTCTCCTTGTCTCAACCTTATGAGTGAAGTCTCCTTGTCTCAACCTTATGGGTGAATTCTCCTTGTCTCAACCTTATGGGTGAATTCTCCTTGTCTCAACCTTATGGGTGAAGTCTCCTTGTCTCAACCTTATGGGTGAAGTCTCCTTGTCTCAACCTTATGGGTGAATTCTCCTTGTCTCAACCTTATGGGTGAAGTCTCCTTGTCTCAACCTTATGGGTGAATTCTCCTTGTCTCAACCTTATGGGTGAATTCTCCTTGTCTCAACCTTATGGGTGAAGTCTCCTTGTCTCAACCTTATGGGTGAAGTCTCCTTGTCTCAACCTTATGGGTGAATTCTCCTTGTCTCAACCTTATGGGTGAAGTCTCCTTGTCTCAACCTTATGGGTGAATTCTCCTTGTCTCAACCTTATGGGTGAATTCTCCTTGTCTCAACCTTATGGGTGAAGTCTCCTTGTCTCAACCTTATGGGTGAATTCTCCTTGTCTCAACCTTATGGGTGAAGTCTCCTTGTCTCAACCTTATGGGTGAATTCTCCTTGTCTCAACCTTATGGGTGAAGTCTCCTTGTCTCAACCTTATGGGTGAAGTCTCCTTGTCTCAGCCTTATGAGTGAAGTCTCCTTGTCTCAGCCTTATGGGTGAAGTCTCCTTGTCTCAGCCTTATGGGTGAATTTTCCTTGTCTCAGCCTTATGGGTGAAGTCTCCTTGTCTCAGCCTTATGATTGAAGTCTCCTTGTCTCAGCCTTATGGGTGAAGTCTCCTTGTCTCAGCCTTATGGGTGAAGTCTCCTTGTCTCAACCTTATGGGTGAAGTCTCCTTGTCTCAACCTTATGGGTGAAGTCTCCTTGTCTCAGCCTTATGGGTGAAGTCTCCTTGTCTCAACCTTATGGGTGAAGTCTCCTTGTCTCAGCCTTATGGGTGAAGTCTCCTTGTCTCAGCCTTATGGGTGAATTTTCCTTGTCTCAGCCTTATGGGTGAAGTCTCCTTGTCTCAGCCTTATGATTGAAGTCTCCTTGTCTCAGCCTTATGGGTGAAGTCTCCTTGTCTCAGCCTTATGGGTGAAGTCTCCTTGTCTCAACCTTATGGGTGAAGTCTCCTTGTCTCAGCCTTATGGGTGAAGTCTCCTTGTCTCAACCTTATGGGTGAAGTCTCCTTGTCTCAGCCTTATGAGTGAAGTCTCCTTGTCTCAGCCTTATGGGTGAAGTCTCCTTGTCTCAGCCTTATGGGTGAATTTTCCTTGTCTCAGCCTTATGGGTGAAGTCTCCTTGTCTCAGCCTTATGATTGAAGTCTCCTTGTCTCAGCCTTATGGGTGAAGTCTCCTTGTCTCAGCCTTATGGGTGAAGTCTCCTTGTCTCAACCTTATGGGTGAAGTCTCCTTGTCTCAACCTTATGGGTGAAGTCTCCTTGTCTCAGCCTTATGGGTGAAGTCTCCTTGTCTCAACCTTATGGGTGAAGTCTCCTTGTCTCAGCCTTATGGGTGAAGTCTCCTTGTCTCAGCCTTATGGGTGAATTTTCCTTGTCTCAGCCTTATGGGTGAAGTCTCCTTGTCTCAGCCTTATGATTGAAGTCTCCTTGTCTCAGCCTTATGGGTGAAGTCTCCTTGTCTCAGCCTTATGGGTGAAGTCTCCTTGTCTCAGCCTTATAGGTGAAGTCTCCTTGTCTCAGCCTTATGGGTGAAGTCTCCTTGTCTCAACCTTATGGGTGAAGTCTCCTTGTCTCAGCCTTATGGGTGAAGTCTCCTTGTCTCAGCCTTATGAGTGAAGTCTCCTTGTCTCAGCCTTATGGGTGAAGTCTCCTTGTCTCAGCCTTATGGGTGAATTTTCCTTGTCTCAGCCTTATGGGTGAAGTCTCCTTGTCTCAGCCTTATGAGTGAAGTCTCCTTGTCTCAGCCTTATGGGTGAAGTCTCCTTGTCTCAGCCTTATGGGTGAAGTCTCCTTGTCTCAGCCTTATAGGTGAAGTCTCCTTGTCTCAGCCTTATGGGTGAAGTCTCCTTGTCTCAGCCTTATGGGTGAAGTCTCCTTGTCTCAACCTTATGGGTGAAGTCTCCTTGTCTCAGCCTTATGGGTGAAGTCTCCTTGTCTCAGCCTTATGAGTGAAGTCTCCTTGTCTCAGCCTTATGGGTGAAGTCTCCTTGTCTCAGCCTTATGGGTGAAGTCTCCTTGTCTCAGCCTTATGGGTGAAGTCTCCTTGTCTCAGCCTTATGGGTGAATTCTCCTTGTCTCAACCTTATGGGTGAAATTCTCCTTGTCTCAACCTTATGGGTGAATTCTCCTTGTCTCAACCTTATGGGTAAAGTCTCCTTGTCTCAACCTTATGGGTGAAGTCTCCTTGTCTCAACCTTATGGGTGAAGTCTCCTTGTCTCAGCCTTATGGGTGAAGTCTCCTTGTCTCAGCCTTATGGGTGAATTTTCCTTGTCTCAGCCTTATGGGTGAAGTCTCCTTGTCTCAGCCTTATGATTGAAGTCTCCTTGTCTCAGCCTTATGGGTGAAGTCTCCTTGTCTCAGCCTTATGGGTGAAGTCTCCTTGTCTCAGCCTTATAGGTGAAGTCTCCTTGTCTCAGCCTTATGGGTGAAGTCTCCTTGTCTCAGCCTTATGGGTGAAGTCTCCTTGTCTCAGCCTTATGGGTGAAGTCTCCTTGTCTCAGCCTTATAGGTGAAGTCTCCTTGTCTCAGCCTTATGGGTGAAGTCTCCTTGTCTCAGCCTTATGGGTGAAGTCTCCTTGTCTCAACCTTATGGGTGAAGTCTCCTTGTCTCAACCTTATGGGTGAATTCTCCTTGTCTCAACCTTATGGGTGAAGTCTCCTTGTCTCAACCTTATGGGTGAAGTCTCCTTGTCTCAACCTTATGGGTGAAGTCTCCTTGTCTCAGCCTTATGAGTGAAGTCTCCTTGTCTCAGCCTTATGGGTGAAGTCTCCTTGTCTCAGCCTTATGGGTGAATTTTCCTTGTCTCAGCCTTATGGGTGAAGTCTCCTTGTCTCAGCCTTATGATTGAAGTCTCCTTGTCTCAGCCTTATGGGTGAAGTCTCCTTGTCTCAGCCTTATGGGTGAAGTCTCCTTGTCTCAGCCTTATAGGTGAAGTCTCCTTGTCTCAGCCTTATGGGTGAAGTCTCCTTGTCTCAGCCTTATGGGTGAAGTCTCCTTGTCTCAGCCTTATGGGTGAAGTCTCCTTGTCTCAGCCTTATGGGTGAAGTCTCCTTGTCTCAACCTTATGGGTGAAGTCTCCTTGTCTCAACCTTATGGGTGAAGTCTCCTTGTCTCAACCTTATGGGTGAATTCTCCTTGTCTCAACCTTATGGGTGAAGTCTCCTTGTCTCAACCTTATGGGTGAAGTCTCCTTGTCTCAGCCTTATGAGTGAAGTCTCCTTGTCTCAGCCTTATGGGTGAAGTCTCCTTGTCTCAGCCTTATGGGTAAATTTTCCTTGTCTCAGCCTTATGGGTGAAGTCTCCTTGTCTCAGCCTTATGATTGAAGTCTCCTTGTCTCAGCCTTATGGGTGAAGTCTCCTTGTCTCAGCCTTATGGGTGAAGTCTCCTTGTCTCAGCCTTATAGGTGAAGTCTCCTTGTCTCAGCCTTATGGGTGAAGTCTCCTTGTCTCAGCCTTATGGGTGAAGTCTCCTTGTCTCAGCCTTATGGGTGAAGTCTCCTTGTCTCAGCCTTATGGGTGAAGTCTCCTTGTCTCAGCCTTATGGGTGAAGTCTCCTTGTCTCAACCTTATGGGTGAAGTCTCCTTGTCTCAACCTTATGGGTGAAGTCTCCTTGTCTCAACCTTATGGGTGAAGTCTCCTTGTCTCAGCCTTATGGGTGAATTCTCCTTGTCTCAACCTTATGGGTGAAGTCTCCTTGTCTCAACCTTATGGGTGAAGTCTCCTTGTCTCAACCTTATGGGTGAAGTCTCCTTGTCTCAGCCTTATGAGTGAAGTCTCCTTGTCTCAGCCTTATGGGTGAAGTCTCCTTGTCTCAGCCTTATGGGTGAATTTTCCTTGTCTCAGCCTTATGGGTGAAGTCTCCTTGTCTCAGCCTTATGATTGAAGTCTCCTTGTCTCAGCCTTATGGGTGAAGTCTCCTTGTCTCAGCCTTATGGGTGAAGTCTCCTTGTCTCAGCCTTATGGGTGAAGTTCCTTGTCTCAGCCTTATGGGTGAAGTTCCTTGTCTCAGCCTTATGGGTGAATTTTCCTTGTCTCAGCCTTATGGGTGAAGTCTCCTTGTCTCAGCCTTATGATTGAAGTCTCCTTGTCTCAGCCTTATGGGTGAAGTTCCTTGTCTCAGCCTTATGGGTGAAGTTCCTTGTCTCAGCCTTATGGGTGAAGTTCCTTGTCTCAGCCTTATGGGTGAATTTTCCTTGTCTCAGCCTTATGGGTGAAGTCTCCTTGTCTCAGCCTTATGATTGAAGTCTCCTTGTCTCAGCCTTATGGGTGAAGTTCCTTGTCTCAGCCTTATGGGTGAAGTTCCTTGTCTCAGCCTTATGGGTGAATTTTCCTTGTCTCAGCCTTATGGGTGAAGTCTCCTTGTCTCAGCCTTATGATTGAAGTCTCCTTGTCTCAGCCTTATGGGTGAAGTTCCTTGTCTCAGCCTTATGGGTGAAGTTCCTTGTCTCAGCCTTATGGGTGAAGTTCCTTGTCTCAGCCTTATGTGTGAATTTTCCTTGTCTCAGCCTTATGGGTGAAGTCTCCTTGTCTCAGCCTTATGATTGAAGTTCCTTGTCTCAGCCTTATGGGTGAAGTTCCTTGTCTCAGCCTTATGGGTGAAGTTCCTTGCCTCAGCCTTATGGGTGAATTTTCCTTGTCTCAGCCTTATGGGTGAAGTCTCCTTGTCTCAGCCTTATGATTGAAGTCTCCTTGTCTCAGCCTTATGGGTGAAGTCTCCTTGTCTCAGCCTTATGATTGAAGTCTCCTTGTCTCAGCCTTATGGGTGAAGTTCCTTGTCTCAGCCTTATGGGTGAAGTTCCTTGTCTCAGCCTTATGGGTGAATTTTCCTTGTCTCAGCCTTATGGGTGAAGTCTCCTTGTCTCAGCCTTATGATTGAAGTCTCCTTGTCTCAGCCTTATGGGTGAAGTTCCTTGTCTCAGCCTTATGGGTGAAGTTCCTTGTCTCAGCCTTATGGGTGAAGTCTCCTTGTCTCAGCCTTATGGGTGAAGTTCCTTGTCTCAGCCTTATGGGTGAAGTTCCTTGTCTCAGCCTTATGGGTGAAGTTCCTTGTCTCAGCCTTATGGGTGAAGTCTCCTTGTCTCAGCCTTATGGGTGAAGTTCCTTGTCTCAGCCTTATGGGTGAAGTTCCTTGTCTCAGCGTTATGGGTGAAGTCTCCTTGTCTCAGCCTTATGGGTGAAGTCTCCTTGTCTCAGCCTTATGGGTGAATTTTCCTTGTCTCAGCCTTATGGGTGAAGTCTCCTTGTCTCAGCCTTATGATTGAAGTCTCCTTGTCTCAGCCTTATGGGTGAAGTCTCCTTGTCTCAGCCTTATGGGTGAAGTCTCCTTGTCTCAGCCTTATGGGTGAAGTTCCTTGTCTCAGCCTTATGGGTGAAGTTCCTTGTCTCAGCCTTATGGGTGAATTTTCCTTGTCTCAGCCTTATGGGTGAAGTCTCCTTGTCTCAGCCTTATGATTGAAGTCTCCTTGTCTCAGCCTTATGGGTGAAGTTCCTTGTCTCAGCCTTATGGGTGAAGTTCCTTGTCTCAGCCTTATGGGTGAAGTTCCTTGTCTCAGCCTTATGGGTGAATTTTCCTTGTCTCAGCCTTATGGGTGAAGTCTCCTTGTCTCGGCCTTATGATTGAAGTCTCCTTGTCTCAGCCTTATGGGTGAAGTTCCTTGTCTCAGCCTTATGGGTGAAGTTCCTTGTCTCAGCCTTATGGGTGAATTTTCCTTGTCTCAGCCTTATGGGTGAAGTCTCCTTGTCTCAGCCTTATGATTGAAGTCTCCTTGTCTCAGCCTTATGGGTGAAGTTCCTTGTCTCAGCCTTATGGGTGAAGTTCCTTGTCTCAGCCTTATGGGTGAAGTTCCTTGTCTCAGCCTTATGTGTGAATTTTCCTTGTCTCAGCCTTATGGGTGAAGTCTCCTTGTCTCAGCCTTATGATTGAAGTTCCTTGTCTCAGCCTTATGGGTGAAGTTCCTTGTCTCAGCCTTATGGGTGAAGTTCCTTGCCTCAGCCTTATGGGTGAATTTTCCTTGTCTCAGCCTTATGGGTGAAGTCTCCTTGTCTCAGCCTTATGATTGAAGTCTCCTTGTCTCAGCCTTATGGGTGAAGTCTCCTTGTCTCAGCCTTATGATTGAAGTCTCCTTGTCTCAGCCTTATGGGTGAAGTTCCTTGTCTCAGCCTTATGGGTGAAGTTCCTTGTCTCAGCCTTATGGGTGAATTTTCCTTGTCTCAGCCTTATGGGTGAAGTCTCCTTGTCTCAGCCTTATGATTGAAGTCTCCTTGTCTCAGCCTTATGGGTGAAGTTCCTTGTCTCAGCCTTATGGGTGAAGTTCCTTGTCTCAGCCTTATGGGTGAAGTCTCCTTGTCTCAGCCTTATGGGTGAAGTTCCTTGTCTCAGCCTTATGGGTGAAGTTCCTTGTCTCAGCCTTATGGGTGAAGTTCCTTGTCTCAGCCTTATGGGTGAAGTCTCCTTGTCTCAGCCTTATGGGTGAAGTTCCTTGTCTCAGCCTTATGGGTGAAGTTCCTTGTCTCAGCGTTATGGGTGAAGTCTCCTTGTCTCAGCCTTATGGGTGAAGTTCCTTGTCTCAGCCTTATGGGTGAAGTTCCTTGTCTCAGCCTTATGGGTGAAGTTCCTTGTCTCAGCCTTATGGGTGAAGTTCCTTGTCTCAGCCTTATGGGTGAAGTTCCTTGTCTCAGCCTTATGGGTGAATTTTCCTTGTCTCAGCCTTATGGGTGAAGTCTCCTTGTCTCAGCCTTATGATTGAAGTCTCCTTGTCTCAGCCTTATGGGTGAAGTTCCTTGTCTCAGCCTTATGGGTGAAGTTCCTTGTCTCAGCCTTATAGGTGAAGTCTCCTTGTCTCAGCCTTATGGGTGAAGTTCCTTGTCTCAGCCTTATGGGTGAAGTTCCTTGTCTCAGCCTTATGGGTGAAGTTCCTTGTCTCAGCCTTATGGGTGAAGTCTCCTTGTCTCAGCCTTATGGGTGAAGTTCCTTGTCTCAGCCTTATGGGTGAAGTTCCTTGTCTCAGCCTTATGGGTATCATGGAAAACCAAAAAAAAAAGAAAAACTGTAAACTTGTATAAGTTATCAAGAAGAAACTAATAATAACAAACGAAAAAAACTTTCCAGAAAACGATTGTTGGTTTTTTATGTTTGTTACAATAAAAAAAGTTGCTAAATATTTCTCAGCAAAGAGCGCTTGTACATATTTTTCTATACTAATATCATTTTTTTTTTTTCAACTTTAAAACCTCAATCATATTATTTAACTGTTCAAAGTTTTAAAAAAAACAACAATAAAGCTACATTTATTCGATGGATTAGAAAGTCTAATCTTAATTTTTCTCAATTTCTAATCAATTTAAAAAAAGTTTTCTTCTTATCCACTACATATGTCCCTTTCATTGGCTGAACACAATTTTCTGCAACACTTTTTCGAGAAGGGAATTAAGTTTAAATGTGAATGTATGTACATATATAAATAAAGGTTTTTCATCTCATAGTTGATTCTAGAGAAGAGAGTCATTCGTCAGGTAGCGGCAGGCGATGAGTGTCGCAGTCGCGCACAGCTCGGCGACCGATGTGTAATCAACAAGCAGTGTCCCAACTTCTCTGAGTGCCGCTACGGAACGTGCCAGTGCTTATGCGGCTACAAGCAAGTTCGAGTCAGTGCCTCATCTCCATTACGTATGTTAACTGAGAGCTTTTTTACTTGGAGAAATCAGGAAAGCAGGAGCGATTGAGTCGCTCAGCGGAGAGACAAGTATTTCATATAATGTTCTCTCATTATTTGAATGCTGATCATGTGATTAAAAATGATATAAGATGAGAATTAAATACAAGGTACTGTTTTAAATTGAACGGAGAAAAAATGTAATAGAAGGCTTAGGATGAAGATAATGAGCGAATATTCAGTAAGATGTCAAAAAACAAAAATTTAGTGCGAGGTGATGTATAGGAGTTTTATAATTGAAAGAGAGTCAAATTTTCTGTTGATTTTTTAAACTAGTGGAACTACATACATATAAGCATTTGAGCCGCGAAATATACGTATATCAAGATGTTTGATGAAGTAGTTTCATGTGGTACCAACTAGTGCATTCTTGAGCTAGAGATGTTTTATGTAGTGAGGATACATCAAAGACTGAGACGAGTCAGAAGTTGCTCATAATGAGAGTTTGAGAAACTGGATAACTTATTTGAAAAGATTCAACTCCAATATGTGACGGCAAGCTTCAATGAATTCTTTATCCCAGGACAACATCCTGGGGGTTCGATGTACCAATCCCGATGACCCGCTCAGTCTGAATACCATTCTGACGGGAGTGGAGCAGCTTTTCGGAAAAAGCGCTTCGTCTTCCTCATAGGAAGTTTAAATGGGCTACTCACCTTTATCATTCTAAATTATCCTTTTTTTTTCTTGTATTTTTTGAAGCACTTATCATTCAAAACATTGTTTTGTCTAACAAGGATAGAGTTTAATCTTTGTTGAATCTACGATTTAAAACGGAAAATATCGTGGGAAATCAAATGTTTTTTCACTTGTTTGGGATTTTCTTCAATTGAGGGTGAATTAAAATTAATTGAAAAAGTTTTTTTAATAATTTTCTTGATTAAAAGTTTTTACTGAGCTTCAAAAAGTCAACGAGCTAACGATCAACTTTTTAAGGATTTTTCTTGTGATTGTGTTTTTTCTAAAACTTTTTTTAATAAGATGATTTATTGAATTGAATAATAGAAAAACTTCGTATGTTTGCTCTAGAGACAATGGTTCGTCAAAATGGTCCAAAGAGATGGTAAAAAAAATCTTTCGTCAATATATGTATAATACATTCCGAGAAGCCTTCGGCATTGGGAATTTTCATTATAACTTTTTTTCACATTACTAAATAAATTTTCACTTTTGATAAACATTCGTTAGCTCAACCCTTAGCAGGGGTAAGCATTGAATTGCAGTACTCGAAGCCTTTCCATTATCTAGGAATGTTCGCTTGAAAAAAATTAACTGTTTTATATATATTTTGTTATAATTCTTTCTTCTTCAAACGAGTTTCCAATAACATGTTGATAAAATCTTATGTTTTCGAAAAATCGTTGTTTGGCTCTTTTCCTTCAAGAATAAAAAACCAGACCTCTTTTTATATACAATGGCAATATTTGCACATACCTAGTCAGTAATTTTTCTTCAAAAAAACGTAAATGACGTATGAGTGAATTGCTTTGTATGTGAGCAGGCCTTGTTGTACAGGATGAAACCTTGTGGTATGCAAATGAGATGCCTCCATTGTTCATGGAAGACCTATCTTTTGCATTACTGAACATGAACGTCTTTCCTACCAATATTCCTCTCCGTATTGCAGCCGCTCGCTAAACTGCCAACACGAGAAGGGAAAGGATGACACCCTTGGGAGGGGCCGCGCGGATAATGGAAGAATGTGGTGAGAAGCTGAAGAATGAATGGAGCCAGAAGAAAGAGTTAACATTGTGTGCGAGAGAAATCCACAGAAGTAAAAAGGGTTGAATAGAGGAGAAAAAGTGTAGAGCGAAAGTTAGTGAGAAAGATATAGGAAACAAGAAAAGCCAAGAAAACAACAAAAATAAATAGTGCCGAGAGATCTGCTCTAAACTTTCAAATGTTATTTCATTAAAATAAGCCGCTTATAAAAGCGCAACATTCCGCCTGACCATAATGGCCTCGTAGTCTGTTCCGTCGTTCTTGGTACAGCAGGCCCCGGAAACAATCGCTTGCCTTCATCTTCACTCAGAAGGAGAGAAGAACACGCCAGACGGCGCTTGGAGATGAAAGAGCTCATAAATATACTGCTTCATCTCCGGACTTGAGGCGCTTGAAAAAAATGAGATGGATGGTGGAGTGGGAAAGGTCAGACTCGTTATCATACACGCATAATTGGACTTCTCTCAACGGATTTGTAATGGATATCCAAACTAGGCAAAATGAGGAGATCAACCCCAGTCAAGAGCCCCAAATATGCAAATTTCTTCTTTTTCCAGTTGGCCTGGCCACTTTTTCTGCCTCTTTTAGACATGGATAGCTGATTCTCGAATGTTCTTCAACGTTCTTTGTGAATTCGCAAAAAATATTTTACAAAATTTTATTCGAAAAGTTTTTTAAAAAAGAGAAATTTTGCTTTTTCTCATTAGAGTTTTGCAACTTTCTTTTGAATAGAAATTAAAAAGGAAGGTTAAATTTTCGGAAAATAGCAATAACTTTTATGAACAAAAACTCGGATTTGTCTATTTTTCGAGATGCCTTTTTTCACAAGAAGTTGCTACAATAAAAGCGCAGTGGAAATAGTAAAGCTGAGATCATTAAATTTGTGCATCCCAAACCGCCAAACAACGAAGAAAATTGTTTTCAGGCTAGTGATAAAAACATGTGAAGTTGGGTGTGTATTGATTCTAGGAAAAATATGATAATAACAACACGAAGTTTTTGAGAGAAAGTTGGAGCTTCTCTAAAAAATCATTTTTTTTAAAAACATAGGAAAAGCTCAACTTCGACGTTTACATAATACACGAAACCGAGCCTCGCTTTTTCAGTATTTGCATAAAGAAATCCAATATTCAGTTGTTCATGTGTTTTCATACAATGAAAAATGGTCCAATAACTTCCTTATTCGTTTTTTGTGCTATGGTGATGTTTTAAATTTACTATAGTTTATTTCTAAATGTTCAATTGTAGAGCTCATGAGGTAATCGTTGCCAAACGAATATATTTTGAAGCTTGGGCTCCCTATTCAATCAAAAATAAATATATTAAAAGTATTCCTGGATCAACATGATTTCCGACCGTCGCAACTTGCTCAGTATGTTTCAGCAAGTTATGTACGCAATTTTTACATAGAGTAAGGTAAAAAAAGAAAAAAGATTTAGCTAGAGACAAAAAATTGTCTCTAGCAAAGAAAACAGAGATTGCTAAATGATCGGGCGATGTAGTTTTTTTAAAAAGTTTTCTATCAATCTTAGCCAAAACCACTACCAAAACAAAGCACTAAGAAGCTTCGTTTTGTTCAAATTGGATTTCACGTTATTGAATTGGAGAAAATCAGTGTGTACTAATTACTAACCGGAATTTTTTTGTCCGGAACTGAACAATGAATATAATTTCGTCTGTAGTCTATTGCTATAGATTGCCGTGACTTACAATCCTAGAGCTTAAAAGAATTTTTTAAAATGAAATTTGCGCGAAGAAGGATTTCTCAAAACTTCAATTTTTACAAAATGGAGAAAATCATTGCTGTTTCAGTTTATAAATAATGTATATTTGCTAAGTAAATTGAGTCGATTGAGTGAACAAACAAAACTAAGTCTCAGAAGAAGAAAAACGAAAAAGAGCGCAATGACTTTTATGTGGACTTGATCGTCTCTCCATCCATCATGGATGTTTGTTTGACATCGCCTTTGGTTGAGTGATTCTGTACAATATTAAGATGCTTCAATACGACTATTTGTTTCTCTTCGGTATTCAGTGGGTATGGATTGGTCTCTGGGAGTGCAACTCTGAGTGAGTTAATCCCTCTGCACTCCCTAATAAACGTCGTTGTGCCGTTCAGGGCATCCCCCATTGCGGTCTCTCTGCGAGAAACGGAGAACCTTCTCCATCACACTTTCATTCCATTCCACCATGACACTCTTTCCGTCTATCAGAAGGCCAGGGTGTTCACGATCGGATGATTTGTCGTTACCTGCAAAGAAGACTGCAGTTGAGAAAACCGATTTTTCAACAAAAAAAAACTTATTTCTTAGCGTCGGACAGGTTAGCACATAATCAAAAATGTTCCTTTTTTATATTAAATTTTCTGATTTTCTTCTGAGGTTCACAGTTCGTTTCGGCTCTGAAAGAGTAAATTAAGAGAAGAACTGTAAAAAAATTAAGAGAAGAACTGTAAATGCAAAGCTTTTTTCTCACTGCTCACATATCTTAAAGTGCATATGTAATTAATTAATTTTTTGTGTTCAAGTATGGGTTATACTATAATATGTTGGGTTATACTATAATATGTTGGGTTATACTATAATATGTTGGGTTATACTATAATATGTTGGGTTATACTATAATATGTTGGGTTATACTATAATATGTTGGCGTGGCTGAGTTTTGTTCATGAATAGAGTACTTCAAAGTTTACCCTCTACAATCTATGTTACGCTGACTTACAATCCTTCTTAATCTATCGAAAGTTCCATTTCTTTCACAATCTCGTATTTATTCGTTGTCTCCGATACTTGCAGTATCTCATTTATCTTCGTCTCTGCTCCGATCTCGCCACCAGACTACCGCCTTAGCATGATGATGAAGAGCTGTCAGCACCCTTCCAATCTCCGCTCATCCTCTCTCCCAGCATATTATCTCACCATTCCATCCGGTAATCTCGCTCCATTTCCTGGCACTTTCTGACCCCTTCCACTCTGTTCAACAAGAGGGAAGGTGTGAGAGGGTAGAAGGGGGAGAATAAGAGGAAGGGTTAGATACTGATCTCATTTCTCCCGAGTTCCGGAAACGATCGGACACAAAACTCATTCCTGACAGACGTACGCACTTGCAAGCCTCATTTCTGATGAGTGAATCATTGGAAGCATTGAGATGTTATCTATGAAGCGTTAACTTCCACTCATATCCTCCTCAGCTGCTAGCCTATCAATCTGGGCAAACTCTCAGAGTTGGCTGCTAATTAAACACACATCATGTGAAGCCCAGTTATAATACATTGTGAGCAGAAGGCCCCCGACAGAATTTCAGATCCTCTTAGTTCTTCCCTTGATTGCTCTGGAATACTCTTTAGCTTCAAGCTGAATGCCGCCTTGTCTCATGCATAGTCGCTGCTCGAATACATGATGCGCAACTTCTTCGCATGATGCACTCCACTCACTTGGCGAGGATGAATCTGCTCCATATCTCTTTTTCTCTTTATGGTTTTCTTGTTTACTCTATTTTTCTCTCTTCCTCTCTCTTCTTGTCTCTCTCCTTTAGCAATCTCACGCTCATTTACATCATTGGGTAGCGCAAGCGTTGAATAGATTACGGTACGTATTAGCATCTCTTTTATACATACATAAACATCGTGAGTACATAAACAGAGATATGTATGTATTATCACACGCATTATTATTTCGAGAGCATCATCAAGTCTGTGAATTGTGCTCTCCAGTTTCCCCATATATTTAATTATTGTTTTCTTGTCGAAGAATATTGACTGATGGTTCGGTATATAACTTACCGAGTAGCAGAAAGCGGCGTCCGACCTTGACCCGCGGACACTTGCAGGAGAGAGCTGCAGGCTGCTGCCACAGGTACAACTGGCCTCGACGGCCTCTCATTCCCTTCTTCAACACGCTCTCCACGATGATGGTGTACCTCGCCCAACCAGTCTCCATGATTTCACGGCCAACGACGTGAACTTGCAAGCCTGATAAATCTTATTTTCATTCCGAGTCGGGCTTGAAATAAGTAAATCAATTCAGAGAATGGTGGCTAAACGTCTTTTGAAATTCGCACAAATGTAAGTTTCAAATGCCTCTGGATTTCCCTTTTTTTCCAAAAATTTCCATGAACTTGGGTTGTACGTTCTTCTTCCGCTTCAAGTTTCAACAAGAGCGAGGAAGAAACCGGTCAGCGGCAGAAAAAGCGCGCCTTCAAGACATGTCTTACAAACAGTTTCCGGGGTTTTTTTTATCTTGAGAGACAATCTGATAGAACTACAACCAGAAATTGTTCAGCTGACAGAACTTTTGAATGGAAATGAAGTATTACTGAGTAAGCAAAAGCCAACTATTTTTTTGAAAACTTCATACAGAACACATATTCATATACTGTGGTAATTAGTTGCACTACCATAGTCTCGACGACAGAACTTCTTCTGGTTGAGACGTTTCGGTGACGAGCGGCATTTAGGACAGCGATCTGAAGAAGGATTTATCAGCCGTCTCTTTGGTTTCTTAAGAACAAACATCAGAAATCGTATGATTTGAACTTTTTTTGTTGATAATGTTGTGGAAAGAACTGAAAGACGCGATTTGATCGAAGATCGTCGCACTTGGAATTATTTCATTGCTCAATGATTCCATCATATAGAAATGAAAGGCGTTGCAGATTAGTCGCTTACTCTACTAATTATTTTACACTCATAAATAGACTCATAAAGTTTATACATTTATCACACAGAACAGATTTCAAAGTTTAGGGTGAGGTAATCCTGAAAAATTTTCAAATGTGCTCAGTACTTTCCAATTTTCACACTCAATCTCCCTATCTCTTTATCTTTCTACCACTTTCTCACTCTCTTACTATTTTTCCTTCTCTCGCTCTTTCTCTCTTCATTTTGATTACCCTTCATTGCTCTATCATGTGTATTTTTTGATGAAAAAATCACGTTTGTGAAACAACTGATGAAAAGCATTCGCTGGTGCTAACTAGGTTTTTTCTAACCGAGTAGGCACGAGCAGCTCCATTTTTTATGCGGAGTGAGCAAACTAAGTCAGCTAAATAGGAGCCGTTCAAGCATTAAAGGGGTTCTCATGTTTGCTCCAAAGGAACAAGAAAGGCAAGGTGGCTAGAAATGTACTCAGCGCAACTCACCACGGTGTTCACTGGACTCGTCCAAGGCAAGTTGAGAGGAACCGGAAATGGACAAGAAGGATTAGACAAAAATGTGCAGACGTTTGATTCAGATACAGGAAAATAATAGCCAGTGGCCGGTTCACTTCCATCTCCTAATAATAGCCAGTGGCCGATTCACTTCCATCTCTGTACTCATCACGCGTTCATATTTAGCAGTAAACATGAACCAAGATTTTGTGCCGTCCTAACCAACCTTGACAAAAAAAGCGTAAATAGATTTTGAAACATATTGAGGTGAGACCTATACAGGTTTTTTCGAATGTCTCTAGACTGGAAGAACTTTCTCGGAAGGAGACTTGTCATGTAAGCCATCCATCAATCCGATGGCAATCTCGGCCCTGACTTACGTATCATAATCGAAAAATTCTGAAGGTGGTTCTAATGTGGAAAACAAGATTTGCACAGATTGCCCTTCAAGAAACTATCCCTTGGGAAAGTTATGCAATGGGATAGGGCAGGAGTGCTAGCACACCGTAATCATCTTTCAGCAAATCGAGAGCACTGCGGGGCACGGTAGTCTCAGCTAGCAGGCAATCGCCACATCGTTTTATCTCCTACCGACAATGTTCGGTTGTAAACATCTATTCATCTGAGACAGAAAGGGGATTAAGGGGATTTGCTTGCTTTGGATATGCGCTCGGCACACAAACAACTTTGAGAAAGACAAATAAAACATTTGCTACCCGGAGAAACGGGTTGATTACACTTTCAATCTTTACCGAATTCCTCCCGCTCTTGTAAGCGCTTTGGTTTTACTTATTTTGAAACATTCCAATTTTAATTTTTATAGAGTAAATCTAGCTGTCTTTTCTACATATAACTAACTTTAACCTTCAAAATGGGCCATGGACCATTTTCCACCAGCCGAAGGCAAACAAAATAGCACTGAAACAAAAGGTGCATTAAAAAGAAACGAATGCATGGCATGGCGGTGGATCGACTCTGCTGATAGCCCTTGGCGCATCTATTGCAAAGGATTCCGGTGACGCCGCTCTTGCAGACGCACTGCCCACTTGTCTGGTTGCAGCTCTGGCCGAGTGAGCCGACTGGGTGGCAGTTGCACTCTGCAATCGAGACTCTCCACTTTCAATAGTTGGCTCGACAGGCAATGAAAACCTGATAATGGCTAATGGGCAACTTTTTGTATGCCGAAAATTTATACATATTCTCCATGGCTTTGTTTCTCTTCGTATGCAAACAATCAGCTCACAAAAAAAGGTTTTGTCATGATTTTTTTTACTCTGTCAAGTCTACGACAGCTTCGGTATTATTATGCATTCTTCGAAACACTTTGTATATGTTGTATAACAAAAGAATATTTTCAAATCTCTGAATTGGAAAACGAGGCAAATTGACAATTTACTCTTATCAGGAAGCAGATTACTTCAATAATTGTTAAAACAAGATCCCTCCTGATGTCTTAGAATATTTCTCAACCCAGAGCTGGAATGCAGAAACATCGGAACCAATGCATCATTTCGATTAAGATGAGCACGGCAGCAATTTGTCAGTAGGCGAGAGAAATCGAACAGTTGCGAAAATACTTTTGAAGGTAGGTAGAGTGCCAGAGTGTGTGTGTGAGAGAGTGAGAGAGAAAGATAATAGAGTGTGGCGATCGGGAAGAAGGGCGATGAAGAAAAAAAGAATAGTAGATAAATTGAGTAAGAATAGTGCGAGGTAGGAAGAGAGCTAATAACAAGCGTAGAAGAGGCGATATCGAAGGTGCTTGCATCCAAAGTAAAGAATATGGTTGGAAGACGAGGAAGTTAGAGGAAAGAGGGAGAGAGAGAGAGAGAGAGAGAGAGAGAGAGAGAGAGAGAGAGAGAGAGAGAGAGAGAGAGAGAGAGATGAATCTTATTTAACATCCGCCGTACACGATTGCCTAGAAGCTTGATGAATGTGATCTATCAATGCAAATGTAGTACATCGGATAGATGGTGATAGTGATTGGATACGTCATTGATTCGATATGGTCATGAACTAATTCTGATGGTCTTGTTATGCTCAGAGCTTCTTTACCACACCGATCAGTAGAAGCTTTTAATAATTTTTTCTTCCCTCCTCTCCTCATTTTTCCCGCCTTTCCAGCCATTCAAAGAACAAATTTTCATTCTTAAACAGAAAGGTGTGAAAAAGGACAGCTGGAGTTTATGGTGCGGGACTGTTTATTCCTCGTTTTCTACAGCAAGCCTTGAAAAGTATGATGTGTTTTTGTTCGTTATTGTCGTCCAGAAAGTGAAATACCATAAAGAATGGCAAAATCTATCTCACGGCTTTTTAACGACGGTGAGAATATTCATTCATTCATCTAACCTTGAGGCGTCAAATCAACTTTTAAAGTTTTTTTGAAGAATCAATAAAAGCATTATGATTTTTATTTCAAAGTTTGCTCCAAAGTCTAATTCTCATGGCAATCTTTTGTTCTGTTTGCTTATTCTTGCTTCACAAGATTTTTGATAGGGAAAAGTAGTTTATTTATTTATTTATTTCAACATTGGATTTCCTCTGAGTGATTCTTTTATGTAGGTATGATGTGTGTGATTGTGGCAGAATGTAGGGATGGGTCCGCTGCAATTCCATTCTGGTTGCTGAAAAGAAAGGAAGGCGCGGGGGTGTTGCATCTCTAACCAATAGTGTAAACCATTATGCCACCGACTTGACCTCTGGTCTTATTTGTGCGTTTTCTTTCTCAACTTTTGTTGCAGACCCTTGATTACTGCTAGATGACTGAATAAAAGTGGAGGAAAATAGACTGGCAACAAGACATCGACTAGAAAGAGAAACCTCGAGAGGGAATGAGTAATGTGGGGGGAAAAGAATGAAACAGGGAGAAAAAAGTAAGCATAGGAAAATATAAAGATATGAAAACCTAGAAACATGCTCAGAATGACAATAAGTGTGGAAAGAAACAAAGAAATAGTAAAAGAAACGAAGGAAGTGTGTGAATGAATGAGACAGTACGAGTAAGTGAGAAAGAGAATGAGAGAGATAAAGTGAGAGAGTGAGTCAGTGAGAGACAGAGAGAGAGACTAGAGAGAGAAATAGAGAGAGAAAGAGAGGAAAAAGAGAGAGAGAGAAATAGAGAGAGAAATAGAGAAAGAGAAAGAGAGGAAAAAAAGAGAGAGAAAGCGGCCAAACGGCTGCGAAGGTGATGCATATGTAAAACTAGGATGAGAGTTGTAAGCGAAAGAAATTTCTTAAATATAGTATATATGAAAACATCAAAAAAGTGTTTCGAATGGAGTTTTCTGGATAAACAAGATGTCGGCTGACTTATATTTTGTTTTTCGTTTGAGTGAGTGAGAAAATATTTAAGGTTGATAAGGGCAAGAAGAGATTGGGAAGAACACCAACAAACACATATGCAAGTTTCGAAAACTATGTATGTAACTCTTCGTCAGATTGGATCGCTCATAGAGCTGAGAGGCTCACGAAATGGAAGCACAGAGAAAAAGAGAGAGGTAAACATAGAAAGAGAAAGAGAGAAGAGATATAGCAAAATATAGAGAGAAAAAGAGATGGCGGAGAGAAGAGAGCTGTGGACTATTGAGTGTATACTGGGGAGTGCCCTGGGAGCACATCCCATCCTGCGCGTCCTTCCATATATCATCTGCCACTGAAAGCGAGGAGAAACGCGAGTAAAGTTGAGCCCGGGCGAGCATGTTGAAAGATGACTGATCTGCTTTTTTTCCTTCTGCCCCATCAATTTCCTTAAGTCAGCACTGCCTTATCATACAAAACCCTGTTTATGAGAAGCATGAAACCTTCGTAACCTCTAAAAAAAATTACGGTATGGGAAATTTCTAAAAAAACACACATCTTCTTCTATTTCTGAGAAGAAGATGAACACTCAACAAATCATTTTTCATTTTTAAAAAATGCGGTAAAGTTTTATCAGCTACCTTATAACCTGGAAAGGCAGCAGCGCGTAGATAGAGATCGAGCAAGAACAACAAAAACACACTTGGAACCAATATTAATTGTGATTGATTGTTTTGAATTGACTAGAAACTTCTTGTTCTTATGTTGAAGAGAAATCTGAGGATGTTTAGTTTTGAGAGAAGAGGCTGTTTTCGCGAAATTGCATCATTAAGGCTCTTGCTTTTATTTTGTCAGGCAACACCTTTGCTCAGTTTTCTCTCAACGTTTAGTCGCACATTTCGTCCTTTACTCGCTTTTTATGTAGTGTTTTGAAGTTGAGTGCAAATGTTGAGAAGATCCTTCCTTACTAAACAATTCAATAGGTGGTGGTTTATTGCTAAAGACGGTAGAGCAAGCAGAGCATTTTTGGAAAAATCCTTTCTTATAAAGGAACTTCGCAGAAACGCTTATTTGTATCCCATTGCTCAATCAATCAATTGGCTAAGTTCGAAATAGGTCGGCTGCACACAAATGTCGAACTGTCGCCGACCAATGTCGAACTTAGACAATTGATTGATTTCGCAATGAAGTATAATAAATATTTTACGTCAACAAAACTGCGTTTTGTCTAGCAAAATATAAAATTTTTGTTGATATACCGAAGAAAAACCTAAGCTTCATCTTCCGTTAAAACAATGAACGTTTTATGTGTAAGTAGGGACTAGTTCCCTAGCTCTCAACAACAAGTTACAACGATTAATATCGGCCCGTGATATTTATATGTAAGTCACGGTCTGCCAAGTATTAGAAAATGCGATTTTATATTCATGCTCAGGTTTAATTTTTTTTTCTCTTAAAAGATACTTAGTTCGTGATTGAGAAACCTGATGTACTGTACTAAGAGGAATGAATCCACATAAAGAGAAAATAAAGGCTCCGCCTGAGTGCAAACAAAGCCAACAAATACATTTTCGTAGTTGGCACAAGAATTGTAGCCTGCGGCTTCAGAATACAAAGTACAATTTCTCTACAGACTGTCTCTTAATATCTTATTGATTAAATACTATACAAAGATTACTTGACTCGCAGAGTTTAACTACCGTGCCCCTGTATCTTTTAGTTCGAGAATATGTTTGGAAGATTAGCGAGAAGACATTACTTGCCCATCGCCCCATTACTTGAATACAACAAGAGAAATCATTGGAGTGTTAACTCAAAGCAGAAGAATCGGCTGGAATGTCTTGTTAGGCAGTTCTTATTTGCCAAAGGTTTGTGATGATCCCCTTACTGTCGGCTGGGAGTAGATAAGAATTTATTTATTTATTTATTTATTCATACATCAATACTGATGTGACAAAACATAAGATAACTCATACAATAGTGAGCGTTGTTCTTGACAAGAATTGAAGATTATTACAAATTAACGTAGTTTTCAGAAGAAAATAAAAGTACTACAAGTGAGGAACTGAGAAAAAATCTAGCGAGAGAAAGAAAGGGTTACAAATTAATAAGAAAAGAAACAGAGAATTTTTGTAATAGTAAGAATAAGAGATTGGCAGCGCGAGTAGGTGCGTGGGAATTAGGTTTTCTGGGCCCCATCTCATCAAAATAGGATTATCGGGCCAGATCGCTGAAGAGAGAAACTAACAACAAAAAACATGAGAAAAGTAGCGGAGTTTCTTGATGAGAGAAAACTTGTGAAAAATAAGACTTTGATAGTATGAGTTAGACAGAGAGAGAGAGAGAGAGAGAGAGAGAGAGAGAGAGAGAGAGAGAGAGAGCGAGAGAGAGAGAGAGAAAGCCAGTAGAGAGGGAAAGAGAGAGTTGAGCTACTTCCTTCTACATATGCCACTCAGACATGCTATTGGTCTGCACTGACCACAGGGCTTGTAGACCAAAAATTTCAAGAAATTTCAGAAGTTCCTAGCCCGCTAATACAGATGAATAAGATGTGGCTTGTATTTCAGTCTATGTAATTTCGGCCGAGCCAATTCCAGCATTCAGTCTTCCATCAGCATGCTGCTTGATATATGAGCAGAGAGAGTACAGAGGGATTGTCTCTCCACGTCTCTATATCTCTCTTACTTACTTTCTTTCATCTCTCTCTCTATCTCATCTCTCTTCTTTCTCATCTTTCCCAATTCAACTTTATGTCTTTCTCTTTATTTACAGGTTCCTTGTTAGCCCCTTCCCCCATCTCCCGCTGCTCAGTTTGGAACGGATAAACTTACATATCTCAAAAAGTCCAAAGAAGGCCGGTTTGATTAACAGTTTAAAAGAGACGTGAGACATATCCAAGCAGTAAAAATGGAAGGTTGTAAATGACTTCAAACAGACAGTGGGCACGAAATTCCAATCTCTTTTCTTTCTAGAGTCTTCTATGTATAACTCAAAATCATACCTTCATTTCTCTTGTAAAACTTTCTCATTTTTTTGTCTCGAACAAACTAGACTTAGCCTGCTCCCTGTCGCAGAAAAAGCATGCAAATTAAGAATTGCGACATGTCTAAGACAAGAAAAATTGAAAATTCCAGCCATCATAATTTCATACGCGGCCTAACAAACAAAAGAAAACCGTTCCAGAAAAGCAGAGCCAGATGTAGGATGAAAGAGATTGAATACTCCGGCTGTGATATACAAGCTCTGCGAGAGAGAGCGAGAGAGAGAGAGAGAGATAGAGAGAGATAAAAAAGAAATTTATTATATGATTAACTAACTGCTAGGGTGCCAACAACAAACGAAGAAGAGAAAACTTAGAAAAACTGATTATTATTTAGTCAGACTGTTCCCTGGAGTACTTCTAAGTCTTGTTTACAAGCGCGCATATATTCATGTTGTCTATTGTGACTGTTTTGAATTCCATTTCTGTGAAGACCGACTATTGCAATCTTAAAGCTCTCTAATATTTGAGCTGCCAAAATGTTTTGTTTTGGTTTCAAGGAAGCACATGAAAATTAGAGGTATCAAAAGCACACTGAACCGCTAACAAAATTATGAATTGATGTCAGTCCTATTTATTTACAAAAACAAGCTCACAATGCTTTATTTAGTGAAAAAATGCTTTAAATAGAACCCGTGCTTTGGTTTAGTTTATAAACACTTTGGATTAGTTTATAAACTTTGGATTAGTTTATAAAACGCATTCGCTTTCTGGTTCGCTTAGGTGATCATATTTTTGACGATGAAACCGTTCCTCTAACGCAAAATTCCATTAACTACTGAAATATCAAAGCGATAACTGACTTGTGCACTTAACGATTTGCTTTTGAAGCTACTATCCTTCGAACAATTTCTCAATTGAGAGAATTAATTTTTAACGGACCTTTACAGGCTTTTCGATGCGTAATCGGCTTCTCGGGGTCACGGAAGAAGCCAGGGCGGCAGAGATGGCAGTTGCGGCCCGCCGTGTTGTGGCGACAGTTGATGCAGACGCCGCCGGAGCGACTCCCCGACAAGCGGTACATTTCCGGATCGAAGCGACATCGCTTCGCATGCAGATTGCAGTTGCAGGCTGAGAATGGAAACGTCTTTGCTCAAGCTTAACTTTTACTCTTTCAGACATAGCTTTTTGTCTACATATGTAGTTCAATAATTTTCTTGCTTCACGAGAGCGCGTGTGGAATCTGTTGCTCAATTTTGTTTGTTTGTTTGTTATGGCATGAATTACTGTCTTTTTTCTTCTTTCTTTGATACTACAGACTTTCACAACAAAAAAACCTTGATCTAAATCAATTTTCATAACGCATTCTTCTAAAGTGTTGGTAGGTTATTGATTGATTAACCCGAGAGGGATTAATCTATCTCCCTTTCTTGAAAAGCGGCATGAAGCAAACATGAAGAAGAGGAGTGTGGAACTCCGCCAAAGCCAGAAGCAATAGGAAAACCAAGCCTTCAACTTGAAGGCGCAGAAATTTATTGTCACCATCTGTCAGCAGGAGAGATGTAGAAGGATGAAATGGATTGAAAGGAATCAAAGAAATAGTAACATAGAAATGGAGAAAACGAGAGAAAAAGAGAGAAAGAGAGTTAAAGAGAAAGAAGAGAGACAGACCAAATTAAAAAATGTGTTTAGACCTTTTGAGAAACTTTGAATTGAGTTGGAGTTGAGAATGATAAAAAATTTTAGAGATGCAAAATATAAACGTATGCTAATAGATGCAGATTTTTTTCTTAGAGTTTTTAATAGGTAATTATTCTATGTAGTAGTCAGTGGGTTGTTTGTCAACAGTAAAGTAGCCCTTCTCCCCGCGATAATGACAGGTTGCAAAGGGTGGACAATGGCAAAAAGCTTCCTTTCGCCCGTTCACAACACTCTATCAAAGCAGGTGTCAAGGGTACCGTAAACAGGACTGAATATGCTCCATGCTTGACCTGCCTCCCCCTATCCCTCCAATGACTAGCAAATGCCTAGTAGCAAAAATGCTGCTCACAACAAGTTCTATGTACGTCACAAAGACTAGATTGAAGGGACTATCTGTTTCCTACTTCAAAAAGCTCTACCACCTCATACGCTGTCAAATGTTTTCTATTACGCTCTCAATAAATTATTTTCCTTGCCATGAGGTGCAAAAATTTCAATAAGTACTCACAACTTCCTCACGGCCTCAAAAAACAATGGAGTTTAAGAACATTTCTGATCATCTTTAAAAAGTTCTTGAAAATTTTAGAGCAGCAGCTGAGATGTGTCTGTTCACAACTTAAAACCTTCAAATGTAGTCATTTGCAAATCGGGCGTTGACCTTAGGCTTTGCTCTTTACCCATAAACCGGAACGATAATGCACGCGCCTTGCTTTAACAGCATGGTCAGCATCTCTTGAGAGAATTCTCCAACGGGAGATGGGACGCCTGTCCAACAATGAAGAAAAGCTTACATTAAGGTTCACACCTTACAAAAAGCTTGAGATGGAGTAAGAGAGCAGCTTAGAGAGAAAGGGACCGAACTGCTCCAGAGGTTTGAAAGACATGCTGTTTTGTGTGCTTCATAGAGAGAGAGAAAAAAACAGATATGGAATGAATAGAAATGAGACAGGGAATCAGAAATATAATAAAAAAACGAAAGAAAGAGGAATACAGAAAGTGAGTGAGGAAGAGAGAGTGATAACTAGAGAAAGAGATGGAGAAAGTAAGAAAGCGATACTTGAGTTACCTAGACACCTGGAATGAGAGAACACAGCGATGGAATAAGAGATTATGAAGGATTATCCTAATCGTGAGAAAAAAAGTGAAGTAGAATAATAGGAGAGATCAGAATTCCTAAGCCTCTTATTGACGTCGAAGGGATCTGCTGAAGCCGATAATAAGTATCAATGTTTGTAACAATGTTCTCAGAAAAAGAAACGCTGTTTCAAGAAGTCTTCAGCTCGTTTTCTGCTTTCAAAAAATCAAAATTCATTCATGACAGGACTCGTACCCCTAAATTTGTGTTCACAAAGTTCTTATGCTGAAATGATCACTAATGTAACCTTTTCTCTATCGTAGTTCAACAAATTTTCAATAGAGAAAAGAAAGGAAATATGTAAAATGAGTAAAGAAAAGCTCACTCACCGACGCAGCCATTCGCATTCGTCGCGGTCGCACGAGCCCATGGCCGATCGTAGTGGAATGGCTTGCAACGCTCGCAGTCTACACCGGCCGTGTTGTGCTTGCAGTCGCAGGTGATCTGAGAACCTCGTCTTTTTTCACGAAATCTACTTTGAGTGTGCCCACTGTATGGCTCTAGAGCACTACAAAGCAAGTGCGTAAGCTAATAAAGATATTACTTGGTTTATTGATAACGTGGTAGATTCTCGAAACCGATAAAACGTCATACATACTTCTTGCTCCTTGTTTCCTACTGAGAAAAAAAGATTTACTAAAAGCCAATTAATAAAGATTTTTCAACATGTCCCTTTTATGTAAACAATGAGAAGCTTTTGTCTGTCCTATCAAAGTCTCAATATTATATTTTGTCTATACGCTCGGTAGTTGTCCCTTTCCGCCCTTCTTCTCTCTTCACGCTACTCTTTTATCTCAAACCTTGCCCATTTTGTCGTAAATACAGCGTGAAGCGTGCCCATTGCATTTGCATCGTCCACCAACTGCAAGCTCCCCCATGGAGTAGAAGTATCTTTCCTGCGCACTATCCAGCTCCGTGTTGTTGACACCGAGCTCACCTGTCAGGCCATACAGCTCCGCCTAGGAGATCCCAACTCATTAGCTGCTCTTAAAGTGGGAAAATAATTAGGAACGTGTATAAACAGCCAAGAAACTGCTATAATAGTCATTGAAGTCATGAAGATGTGGTGAGGGAGGAGTTGCCAGTACCCATCTTGACATAAGAGAACGGGTACATTGATATAAGGAGAGATCTGATATGATCTGACAAAAAAATCAATATATTATACTTTATATCTTTTGATAGACTTCAAGATGATGTTAAAATGTTATCCGAAGTTTTCTCATAAGGTAGAAAAAGAACCTGATCTGGGCTGAGCCTTGAAAACACGACTCGGATGTCGGTGGCAGTGACCCAGTCTTGTAGTACGGGCGACTGCTCGAACTGCATCGCCGATGGTCGGTCCTCCAAAAAAGGGAAGGCGATGCGGTTTCCTGCGGGTGCAAGAGTGTGCGAGGAGGTGCAGCGAGCTTCCTGCAATATTTCCGCTTCTTCATATGAAAAGTTTGGGGAGACCAATTGTTATGAGGGAGGAACTCTCAGGCCGTAGGCAAAACTCAAGCGACTCTTTTCTTCGTGAAGTGTGAAATGATATGTTTGCGTCTCTGTTTGCTCGCTGAATCGGTCACCTCGGGTGCAAATTTATTGCTGAAGAGAGTTGCTCACTCCTGTTCCCTTTCTCATGTTCTGCTGAGGCCTTTCTCACTCTCTTCATTTTCGTCTCGTTCGCCCCTTTTTGGTTGCTTTTTATTTATGGCTCTTCGGACTCCCTGTTAAGCTATTTATCTTTTTCTTTTCCTTTCTATTCCTACATATTCATCTTCCTATATCTATTTATGCATAACAGCAAAAAGCGTGACTTAATGTTTCTCATACACCTTCTCTCTGTCTTCAATCAACATTATTTGCTCGCAAAGAAACTCTTGGTCAGATTCAGACACAAGGAAAAAGCAAAGTGAACAGTAGAAAAATGGGAGTGCAGAAGCTTCAGAGAATCTCATGGGGCGCGCGACTAAGAGAAACTGTAGAGCTGGCTGCTTACATAGTAGCTAGAGTACTAGTGAAG